>CAJVPI010000134.1:0-50400 GCA_910592345.1 Paraglomus brasilianum
TATTCCACATACGGAGCAGAATCCATATCGAGAATAGTAATGGTAAAAAGGTAGATCAGCAACCACGTAATACTTGTTATTAGACTTAGTAAATCCTTTTATGAGTTTGTTGCGATAACTAAGCCATTTGGAATATCTTCTGTACTGATTAGCGTCATTGTTGTATTTGTGTGTCGGAAGTGAGTATATTCTAGCAAACTCACTAACAAATGTTTGTGTACATTCCCTGTTGTTTCCAAGGCATAACAGCGTTATCATGTAATCATTGCGACTGGCGCAGTAGACGTTGTCAATATGAGTTAGCTTTATGTCGGTGATTTCTTCGTAAGGAGTCCATTCAAGTCTTAAGTATCTATCTTCACTTTCCAAGGAGGATTGAACCAAGTTATCAATTTCTGCATTATTAACTAATGACATCGTTTGAATAAAGAAGTTTTCACGGAGGTCAAATACCGATCCGTGTGTAACACATCTTCTTTTCTCATCAGTGCTTCCCCTACTATATTTAGTAATAGGTATTTTGCTAAATTTGGCAATACATTGGGGGAGGTAATTTAGGTAACCCTAACAGATTTGGAAATTGGATAATGTTTGGGACGATGGTATTCATTAGCTTTTGCCAAATAAAGTATTAATTGGAGTTAATATTATACATTGAATGAGTAATAAGTTATTTCTTGATAGATTGGAGTGCTTCATATTGGATATGATACAATCTGATCACTAATGCGAAATTGTATCTATTACTATATTAATCGCACAAGTAGCTATAGGAAATACTAATTTACCATATATGGTGTCACCCTCCATCGCCCCTGACTATTTTGGTAATTGAAGATTTTATATTACCAAAAATGGGGGTAGGCTAAAGCGGAGTAGTTTTTTTTTTTTACAATTTCATTGGTTGATATACAAATTTGACCAATGTAATTGCAAGAATCAGGTCACGTTCTACTCCGCTTTAGCCATCCTCCAAAAATGGTAGTGGGACGATAAACTAGTGAAGGCTAACTTAGTAACTCGTAACATTACCATTAGTATTAGTATAAGTTGTTTAGACTTTTTGGTCATGTGCGTGATGCAGTAGACGTGTATCTACTGACGTAATTGTTCAGCATCTTTAAATGCTTTTTTTTGATCATTAACTTGCGCACATAATTTATAAAATGGAACGTCTCCAACGTCTATTCGGAGCAGCAGCAGCGGGAGGGGGGATCCAAGCAGGTGTGGATACGCCTACTGTTGACAATGCTGAGATGGTTTATATATCATCGTTGTCTCTTTTGAAGGTAAACTACTGAGGAACAAGTATCTTGTGGAAGAAACAGAAAACAACGGTTTAATCATTTTGTCTAATTGAAACGATACGCTAGATGCTCAAACACGGTATGCAACAACGTCCCACCATAATTTAGAAAATTTCTATAAACTTGTTACCAAAGATTCAGTTGTATTTACTACCAAACAGGCCGCGCAGGCGTTCCAATGGAAGTTATGGGTCTAATGCTAGGCGAGTTCGTAGACGATTATACAGTGCGAGTAATAGACGTCTTTGCAATGCCACAAAGCGGTACGGGCGTGTCTGTTGAGGCAGTTGATCCAGTATTCCAGACGAGAATGTTGGATATGCTCAAACAGACTGGACGGTGGGATTGAGTTTGTGATGATTCAAGTAATCTCAAGCTTGTGTTTATTGTCTTTTTTTTTTTGATATCACTGACTGTATGTTTGCATTGAATCTTGTCACGATAACAGGCATGAAATGGTGGTTGGGTGGTACCATTCACATCCAGGATTTGGGTGTTGGTTGTCGAGCGTTGATATCAATACACAGCAGGTACATTACATTACATACATGTAATGACAGCAAGCGAGATTTGGAGAAGCAACAATCATATGTTAATCCATTTTCTATCTTCGATTTTTGCTTCGTAGAGTTTTGAGCAACTTAACCCAAGAGCAGTGGCTGTTGTTGTAGATCCTATACAGTCGGTTAAAGGCAAAGTGGTAATAGATGCGTTCAGATTAATCAATCCTCAAATGTTGATGCTCGGTCAGGAACCACGACAGACAACGTCGAATATCGGACACCTTAATAAGCCTAGCATTCAGGTAAATAGCAATCCTCTCTTGATCGGCTTAGATGTGTTGCGTTTATATTACGTTCGTTAAGATTCTTAACGTCTAATTATGTATAGGCATTGATCCACGGTCTCAATCGCCATTACTATTCGATTGCTATCAACTATCGAAAGAACGAATTGGAACAGAAAATGTTGTTAAATTTGCACAAAAAGAACTGGACTCATGGACTTACGCTCACCAATTTCAACGAGCATACTGAGCTCAATGAGAAAAGCGTCAAGGTGAATATGCTTCAGCATATGATGAATATTATTTATCAGATAGCAATAATGCACTTTGTTAACTGGTATTGACATTTGCCTTTCATTCATCTAGTCCATGTTGCAATTGGCCGAAGCGTATAATAAATCGGTGCAAGATGAATCGACAATGACTCCTGAACAATTGAAGACCCGTCATGTTGGAAAACAAGATCCGAAACGTCATTTGGAAGAAAGTGTTGAGGATGTAATGTCAAATAACATAGTTATGTCATTAGGAACAATGATCGATTCCGTCAGTTTCTAAAGATAAAATCGAAATTGATGGATTACATTTGGTATATTTGAACCCTTACAATAAATATTATTGTCTTAAAAGCCTTATAACTTGGAAGGTAAAAAGTCCACCGTACCTACGCCTCCGAAATATGTTGTGTTTTTTTTTCAAGACGATAATGTTAACCGCGGCAGACAACAGAAGTAGGTCAGTTTAAGAGGATAGCTATACATTAATATTATCTCTTTCATGGCCTAAAGTCCTGATCTCAACGGGATAAACAGTAAAAGTCTGCCTAAAAACTTGGAGAAAGTGTGCATATAACCTTAAAGGAAAAACGTTAGCAAAATTTGGTATATACTATGCCTCATCATATACAGACTGTCATAAATGCTTAAACAATCACAGATCATATTATCAGAGGACCAGTTTCTTCTACCTTTTATGATGATCAGCCCAATCACCAATACTTTGCACTCTCTCAAAGCGCGTACATCTTAGTCCCGAATTTGAGACATAGCACTATTTTCGAGACACAGAATTCCTCTTTATCATTGTAAAGACCAACATTAATTGGGGCATGCTGCAACAAAACCAGACAAAGTGAACATTAAAAAATTGTAGAAATACTGATCCACTAAATATTTTTTATTATTTATTGCAACCAGCAAGACAATTTTCATTTTTGACATGTACTATTAATAAGTTGTCTTATTCTTCTTGACATGGTTACGCATTGCAATAAGACAACGAAGTACTTGACGACGTCCATCAACAGTTTTTAGGTCAATACCTGAAGTCTTAGTATTTTGCCCTGGCCAGCGCGTCATGGTAATATGTTTATTAGCTGGCAAACCAAGAGCCAATTCTCTAAAGTAATTATTACTGACTTCAAAGCGATAAAATGTTACATAAGAATAAATGAACCGAACAGCAAAAAGCACTTGATCTCCCATAACATTCCTTTGACGGTTTTCATATGCAGCTGCCAAAAGTTCCGACTATCAGTAAAATAATAAATAAAAAAGATAAGTCATTTTTCTCTGAGTGATCACAGGGATGTTTTGATAGGTGTTTAACTCTCTTCGCGATTTAGATGTAGTTTTTAGTATAGGAAGAACGTTTCTGTCTATTATTTGCGATAAATGAAGCGGTTATTTCGCCAGTGATTTTTGGAATAAACTTATATCAACAATATTAAACGCAATTATTTATTTAACGATTTTTATTTATGAATACCTCACGTGACTGTGAGTCCTTATAGTAATAGTCACCGTGACTATAGGCTGTATATCCTTGTTTGGCAGAGATGGATAGTAATAATAATGAAGATGTGGTCAGAACAAGAGAATGCTTGCATGAATTGCTATTTACATAGTCTAGTTACTTTAGTCTTAAAATTCATCTTGAGCCATTTCCTGAACATTATGTCTCATTCTTAGTTGTTATGGCGAATGCACAACTCTAAAGTTTATTGTGAAAGCGAAATTCATAAAGAAAGAAAGAAAGAAAGAAAGACTCTAACTATAATTGATGAGATGCACAATAAAATCTATATATAGGATACCCGTATATGGAAAATTATAATTATAGTGGTTCGACTGAACCAAGCGCTTCTTGGAGATAGGTTGCAATTGTGGTTGCTCAAAAATGATTACAAGAGAAAAGTTTGCTAAATTACGTGAAGCTCTCTGGATCCGAACAAGATATATTTTTAATGGCCCAACTGAAAGCAACGAATGGCGAAGAAATAACTGTCAGCCGACTTCTTAAAAAGAAAACGCGTACTAATAAAGCACATTTACTATTGAAATTGCAATACGCCTCTTATAAACCCCCAAAAAAATTACAAATTATGACCTAGTTTGGAAATAATGAAAATTAAAGATTGTAAAGATGACAATTTGATTTTTCTCTTATTTCAACTATGCATTTATGCTCTCTTCCTACTGCCTGTGCCATAATATCCTCCAAGCAAAGCATTAATTACTGCGCTCGCATATCCGAAGTTGGGAACACAAACCGCATTTGCTTTCATTGAACTTATCGGATGACGGCTTGGGTACGAAACCTAGAAAAGTGGATCAACAATTTATCATGTGATTGTGACTTGATGTATTACAGTATTACATTATTTACATCTGAAATGCGACGCCATCGGTTTAGCGCAATTTAAATATGAAATGTGAGTGCTCGCTAAATTAGGGTTGGAAAATTGTAGTAGTGTGTTGAGCAATAATAATCATAATACTTAAATGCTACGATCGTTATCGTCTACGATTGTTAATTGGACTCATTTCGCCAGAATATCATCATATATCCCCAGTCACATGTTTTCTTATGCTCGACGAAGTTGAAATCCGATCCATGGTATATGGTACAGTAGTTTATATTTGCATATCTTACTTTCTCGTTCAACACGAAAAAATAATCGCGTCGAATAATATTTATTTTGTGTGATCATATTAATATATCACCCAGGCCATCTTGGCTCGACATCACATGATTTAGTGACAAAGAGTTCGTAAAAACTATAATAAAAAAAATCACATTTCTTATTCCTTCAATCACATGATCGGGTGAAATACCTCGGCATCCAGCTGAGGATAAAAAGCATTAAAAAACTCGACCAAGAAAGCTTAAATTACAAACAGCTCTAAATCAGATTTCAACAATATTATTGTTCCTGTCATTTGGTGAAAACCCCTCTTGTTTAAACAGCAATAGAGGGGGAAGGGAATGATTCGAGGTGATTCTAGTTGATGTTGTCACTGTATAAGAATTACAATTCGAATTCAAGGATAACTGTTATGAATGATCTACGCGATGAAATTGGGAATAATGTGCATGCAAAATTCACATTAACAAGCACACCCACATTCATTAAAGATATACTCATACAGACGCCGCCGATCCCTGCCGACGAACACTCGCCAATCGTCGCTTTTCACCTTCCAACTAATTCAGAGGAAAATAGGATACTAAATATTCATGTCACAAAAGTAGCAAGCCCCCATCTCTCAATATCACCCCCACACATACCACTTTCTTAACACGTTCTAATGACCCAGCAGCATTTGAATTAGCCCTACAATTCTCAACATTGTATGGAGGAGTAATAACCACTTCATCGAGAACCACGATGGTATCCTTAGCCCATCGGCACGGTAGTCTGAATGTAGAGAGTGTATATAATGATGATAGTGAGAAGTTGGTCAGGTAAGGTATTAGCATCGTAATTTGGGATGTTGTTATTGAAAGATAAAGTCGTGTGAAAAACGATTGCATAGATGGTATTCATAACATTAGTATTACGGTCCTCCCCACGCACTCCCTGTGAAGTTCTACTTGCTCACTCCAAATCTCTTAAACATAAATCCGCAACCTAATCCTTTGTCCTTAACCTTCGGCCCCCTCCCCCCCTTATCTTCTTTTATTCCACTTACGTTTTACTTAATGCATCGAAGATTTCTTGTGCCTCTTGCGTAACCCCATCACCAATCCTCGCTAGCTGACACTGTGTGTCTTTGTATGCTTGTATACCTCTTTGTTGAAGTTTATCCATTTGGACATAACTAATTTTCGGGAAGGCTTTAGCGAAGAATTGACTAATCGCATTCTGGCCGTTTGCCGTATTAGCGTTGTTTGATGTGGCGTCTGAAGTTGGAGGAATGGTGTTGGGTGTAGTCGTAACAGGCGTTGTGGGCACGCTGTCACTAATAGAATTCTTCCGGTATGGTAGTTGAGTAACTTCTTTCAGAAAGCCGATTTTTAAAATATGAAAATCATATTTCGGTGCTGAAAGCGTATGTGTAGACAGCGTCTGGTCGCTTAAGCACTGTTTAACATTGGAAAACCGAAATGAGATTGGTTTAGGTTAAGGAATAATTCATGATTGTGGAAGAAGTAATTCTAATGAAAAAGTCATTCCCTTAGCCATACTTGTTTGAAAAGTTAGGAAGAGAAATGCTATAGAGTAATGGCATAATATCATATTATTAAGGATATGAAGCACAATACAGCTCGTCTTTGAATCGTAAGCATAGATCTGTCCTTCGTGTTCTTCATCGGTGACAGTTTTTACTCGGATCGGCAGTCCTAATACCCAATCTAAACCTCTTTGTTGCTGTAATGTGTGTTGTTGCTGTTGCTGTTGTTGTTGGTGTTGTTGGTGATCGTTCCTATTATCTGCGGAAGAGTTATTACTATTATTATTAATGGCTACAGAGTTGTTCGAGGTCGCGTTGGAAGATCGTTGATTCGTGGACGAAGAGTTGGAACGATTAAGGTTACGTGGATTAGAGCGTTGCATGTGGGTATTATCCATACGATGTGTCTGGAATAATAATAAAAAAGGTCCACCTGAACCTGTATAGATTTAACAAATCAAACATGTGACATCACTGGTGGCTTGGTCAATTCAAAGCTCTTTTTTTTTTTTTTTTTTTCCAACCGACACTTTTATCATTGTTGGCAGGGTTTTCATTCTATCGACCGTTATGAAACATGCGTAAATTCGTAATACCTAGAATGTAATAGGCTTGTTTATAACTTATTTGGTGGGGCGCATTGATTGTGAACTCACCTGTCGTAATGAGAATACATAATAAGTCTACTTATTGTTGTATTCAATTAAATGTATTATGAATATGAAATACATTTCCTGTTTGTGCTGGTGTCATGGATTCTGGCCATTCCATATACGTTGGTATGTTTCAAAGTCAGCTGATAAGACTTAATATGGCAATGTCCTAAGAATGGAGTTATTAGTTTCAGTTTTCCATCGAGAATTGGAACATTCTATAATCACAAGTCAACAAAGTGACCGAACGTGATAATATCTATTACACATTAGTAGAGCAATTATATGTGAGCATCGTCAATACTGGTATTAGAAGTATTGCAAGATGATGAAAATCATATTATGAGGTTATTCCATTCTTTATAAACGATTCCAATATGTTGAGCAGTTGTAGAGCATAAGACACAGATCCTACGAGTCACCCAGGAGAGCGTGTGTTTTCAAATCGACCGAGAGACATCCCCAACAGCTACGCAGGTAGCTCCCATATATCCACTGTCAGATATATATTATATAATTGTAAACTGTCAATGTCTCTTATTTACCCGGTGAACATTTCAATCGCGATAATAATTGTGAGGGATAGCGATAGTTCTGAGTTGACCAAATTTAGTATCAGGTTATTTAATAGTCTACATTCTTGTCGATCAAGCGATCTGCAGTTCGTTAGCATTGAAAATTCAATTTATAGATCTGAATGCTTTATCGAAAATCCCATAATAAAGACAGGCGAGAGCACGGCACATGCTTGTAGAATCGACAGTTTCTTTTACATTAATACGATGAGTTAACGTGCTCGTTCGTGCAAAGCATATTTATCGATCGCATAGTGCGACATTGTACAATGATAAATTTCTTTGAAACGCGAAAAGGGTTATGTTATGATGGTTCGTTGTTTGCTGGAGGCGAAATACAGTGAATTTCATCGTTCACACACACATTAACTTGAAATACCGACCAAACATCACTTATGTTCTTTTTGTGCATGCTAACTTCCGAAAGAATGCACTTGATTTTCTCTGTTTTGGAAATCGGGTCATATGACAATGAGATCTTCTGACATAATATATTACTATTACACCATCATCAGTTTAATTTGCAGATCAATGTCTATGTACGTTCGACAAGTTTTTAGACTTGGTTTATTCCGGCATTCATATTCATTCATTTTTTCTCAAACCGTCCGAGCGACTCCCTCACCATTACTATCGCTATCTCTATCTCCATTCTCCGCCACTGGAAATAAGGTTTGATCAAACACTAATAGTAGTAGTGTCCATTCCTACAAACAAACCTTATTCTCACATTATGCGTCCCTTAGCGTGCTGCGAAAAATTTACTAGCCTCTGTAGCAGGAACTACTGTTGCGTATTGGTATCTACAGTCAAACGTCGTTCTCGCTGACGCCCCCTCCAGTGAGCATAATTTCATTGGTAAGAATTTTGACTTGAGGAGAATAGGAATAGTGCATGTACATTAGCAAGAGTGGCTGAACAAAAGTTTGAACGAACGTCTATCTTCCAATGCTGATCACGGTGTTCTATATGGCTAGAGGATCCTGATAGTAAAGTGTTGTTTCCCAGATGCATTACACTCTGCGACGGAACTAAAGCCCGCGTAATTGGACTGGGGGTCAGGACAGTGTCATTTCTCAGTATAAAAGTATATGTTGTTGGTTTGTATATTGCCGACAATGACATCAAAACGCTTAGGAAGTGGAAGGTAAGTCGTCCACTTATTAAGTACTCTATCATAATTATAATACCGAGCCATTATTCTAATGTTCGCGTATGTCATATCAGGATTATGACAAGGAAAAATTCCTTTCAGCAGACGATGAATCTATTCCGCTTGCATTCGTTGATCAGCCTGTTGAAATTGCAATTCGCGTGGGTTAGCAATGAATGTCTATTTCGTGATTGTTCACAACTGTTATCGTATACCGAAATGTGTTAACTCGTCTTGTTACTTATTGCAAGTTCCCGTGCGCGATACTAATGGACAGCATCTGCGTGATGGGTTTACGAGAGCGGTTCTAGCTAGGATGGAGAAAACTGATCTGAGTGTCGATGAGACAAAGGAAATTCTGGAAGCATTGACATCTTTTAAAGCCCTATTCCCAAAGTCATCTTTCAAGGCTGGTACTGCGCTTGTGCTGACTAAACAAAAGGATGGAAGTTTAAAAATGGAATATCAGGTAACATTTACTGGTTGATATGATTAATAATGTACAAAATAGTTTATTAATTTTTATGTCGAATAGGATAAGCAGCTTGGCATTGTGAATAATAGCTGGTTGGCGAAGAACCTCATCATGGCCTACCTAGCGGCCAAGAGTCCTATATCAGAGAAGGTTGTTATACTAGAGAATGCTGAACACGTGATGGTTATATGTGGCAAAAATATTGATTTTAGTTTTTATTTTTATGCTATTACAGGCAAAGATCAGTATAGCAAATGGGTTAGAAGAATTCTTAGAGTCGTAAAATCCAACCTGACGAATGTGAATCATTTGTCAAAAGAGCTACATCATATTTGCTATTGCTATCGACAACCCGATTTTTGAGCTATCGCTGTTGTAGTTACAGGCAGAACAATACTAATACTAATCAAACTGTATGACCTCGCTTTGATCTCGTGCACCATTATTAAAAATATATATATACCAGTCGACTTTAACGATTACAAATTAACGGTTTTTTGCTTTGACCTTTTTGAAAATCCAACTTAATTGGTCAACCATATCTGGGAACCAAGCCTCATCGGCACAGCCCTATCGTATGATTTTTGACTGCAACATATCTTAATATGGGACAGACTACAACAAAACCAGGCAAAAGTTCTGAATTTTAATAAACAACCAATAATTCTCGTTCTGGGAAGCTTTTACCGTTTTTAGTAATGTTGTGCAAAGGGGTTACGCATAAACCATTAGTAGAATATAAATATAAACATGAATATGTAAACCGATAGGAATGTTGCCAACGAGTATGGCTGGAATGAATTAAAAAGAAAACTGTAATACGTAAAAGGTGGACTGAATATAGGGAAAAGCCCCTAGATAGCGATAGCGCTTCAGGGCGTACGGAAGATCGCCATCATACAAAGAACAACACGTGTGTAAACATACATGTTTGCCTCCCGTAATTAATAAATCCTTTGGCAAATGATTCGAAAACTCGCACAAGGGAATTTGAATAGTAATTATCAATTCTGCATGATTACTGCATAATCGCGCCTTCAAGTCGTAACGCTTCAATTCTTCTAACGCTTCGAGAAACCAATCCATTCCCTTTCTCGTTAAACGTTCTCGACACATTTCCTCGGGAAAAACGTCCAAATATTTGGCTCTTTATTGAGAAACCTGTTATTGACCAGCGGGTTAACCAGATCTGTCAAAAAATAAAGGACTGGACAACAAATAATCATTAATTAGCTCCCCCTTGTGTTACCTTGATACTATTATTTATTATATTAATAATTTGTCCACCATTCTATTTTGGGAGCGTATGTCAAAATTTTAGAGTTTTGTCTAGACACACCAATAATCATTCGCATATTCTGCAGATAATAGCTAGCAGAGATCCTTAATTTCCCTCACAACTCTTCCTTCTCTACGTATTGTGTGGTGTTCTCGCTTTTTACGTTTTCTAAATCAATAACCAACTACATCTGACCTCGTCCTTTACTTGATAATTAGTAAATAATGTCTGTAGCTAATAAAACTACTCTTGAGATACTTTCTCTGTCTCCAGAAGAGTATGCGAAGCGAAAAGTGGCCTTGATCACTGGTGAGTACGAGATTGGATTCCCAAGTCGGCGGTGCAAGACCGTCGTATTTGCATTATGATGTATCGACTGGACTCTGAAAGCGTATTATTTGATTATTGCTACGCACAGGTATCACTGGACAAGACGGTTCTTATCTCACCGAATTCCTGTTAGATAAAGGATACACCGTTCATGGCATCATTCGTCGGTCATCATCGTTTAATACTGGGAGAATTAATTCGTTATATAAAGATCGGCATCTGAGTAAGTAATCATTGTTACGATAAAGTTATAGAGATTGTATCCGATATAGATATTTCATACTTTCATTTATTTAATGTTTGGTGATTCTACTATAAATCTTTTGCTACGCCATTATTTAATCTCGATGCAAATGAACAGTGAAATGAAAAATCCTGTTCGATATAAAGTTTTGAAAATCCCTTCTTTCTAATCGTTCGACCTTTATCGTACTACTCGCCAATATTCTCGTACTAATAATAATCGTCAACTTTAAGGCGGTGCCAAGATGATTCTCCATTACGGTGACTTGACCGACTCGACAAATCTCGTACACATTGTCTCCCAAGTGCTCCCGACTGAAGTTTATAATCTTGGTGCTCAATCCCACGTAAAGGTCTCATTCGACATGGCCGAGTATACTGGCGATGTCGATGGCTTGGGTACTCTTCGTCTTCTTGACGCCATTCGTACTTGCGGGTTGACCAACCATGTCAAATTCTATCAGGTAAAACCCAAAACATTGCATAACGTGTTGTCATCTCGAGTGTACCTCCTCCTACCTCTTCCCTCCCCCCCGCCTGTTCTTAATTTATAATATTTTTTCTTTTCTTTACAGGCTTCTACATCTGAACTTTATGGAAAGGTGGTAGAAACTCCCCAGAAGGAAACCACTCCGTTTTATCCTCGCTCTCCATACGGTGTCGCTAAGCTCTATGCTTTTTGGATAGTCGTTAATTATCGTGAAGCTTACGGCATGTATGCCTGCAATGGAATTCTTTTCAATCACGAGTCTCCTCGTAGAGGTCGTACTTTTGTCACTCGCAAGATTTCACGTGCTGTGGCTGAAATTCACTTGGGCAAACAAGAATGCTTATGGTTGGGTAACATAGATGCTAAACGTGATTGGGGACATGCTAGGGATTATGTCGGTAAGTATATGTGATAATTTATGTATTATAGTGTCGATGGAAAAGCTGAGAGAATGTCTTGGATCCATTATCCTTCCCGAGAGCATATGACATTGCTTTGTTTCTAACCAGTATTTATATTTCGCAGAGGGCATGTGGTTGATGCTTCAACAAGACCACCCAGATGATTATGTCTTGGCCACCGGTGAGACCCACACAGTGCGCGAATTTGTTGAAAAGTCATTTGCTGTCATTAAGAAAACTATAGTCTGGGAAGGAGAAGGCGAAGAGTTGATTGGTCGTGAGGCAAAGACGGGCATTATTCGTGTCCGCGTTGATGCCAAATACTTCCGTCCCACTGAAGTTGACCTTCTCTTGGGTGATCCTGCCAAATCCCAGAATAAGCTTGGATGGAAGAGAAAGGTTGAGTTTGATGACCTCGTCAAAGAGATGGTGTTGGCGGATATAGAAGGTGCAAAGCTTAATTCTGAGAACTAGTTATTAATGATTTTAAGCATGGGGGGTATGGGTTTTTTATTCGGAATAGATTGTTGAAAATTCCTCTAGAGTTAAATTAAATTTTTACGAGACAGATTGTTGTGAATAACAAATCATTCCATCTTGTCGAAAGAATTTTTAACATTAAATCGAAAAACGTTTTCAAGTATTATTAATATACCGAGTCAGTTCGTTACTGCGTTTTTGTTGCCGCTATCCCAAAGCAGCGTTCGACGAGTAAATACCAGATAAATATTGAAACTAATACGGAATAACCCAGACCGTAAACATATAAAGTTCACCGAATAACGTTATTATTATTATTTTGAAAACGACTTTCATTGATTAGTTAGCTAACCAATACTTTTTATAGTTCACAAACTCTCTTTATACAAAGTTGAAACTCTAAGTATCTATCTTTAGAGTCCATTTGAAGAATAGATGAGAACGATACAATTACCAAAAACTTTACACGCCATCTCTACTTATCAAATCTACTAAAAAAACTCTAACCTGCAAAAAAAAAAAAAATTGATTATCCTACATGATATGCATACTCAATGTCTTTACTCCATTATATCCCTACTTTTTTTTTTCTTCTATATACTGATTTTGCATTATTTACTACTCTTTCGTGCATGTGTCCATAACCATGTCCTTTATATTAATCAAACCCACACCGAATAAGCGATCCCTGCCGAGTACCAATAACCAAATACCGATCATCCACATCCATAAAAGTTGGTTGCTCCTCAAGATTGAGCAACTTCCATCCATGTGGCCCGTAAGAAGTCCCGTTAGCAAAATGTGACGGGTTAGTCTGGGCGGGAGCAGGATTATCAACTATATTGTCTATATTCCGTTGGTCCGAGTCGACACTTATCGAAACACCTGAAGCCGTGTCTTGATGGTTTGTTGACACGGGAAGAGTTTCCGACATATTCCCACGGTTCGAGAAGAGGTTTGTTGACAAGAAAGGACTGTCCGCAGTCGATCGAACTTCGTTTGTTGTTGTCAAAGTCCAAGGTCCGGAATTTACCTCTATTCCGCTTCCCTCCTCGTTTGCATCCTCCCCAACACAAACGCCCTTCCTCAAGAACCTTACCATTCCTTCAGGCTTAACTACACAAATGGGCCCGGCGGAACTACAATTACTAATAACACAACGACCTCGACCAGCCAAACACCCGCACCACGGAACAATTCCAGGGGCGTCCATTTCCCATTGCTTCTCTGGCGGTTTGGTGAAATCCGGTTCCCTCGTTGTCTCATCTATTGGCCAGGAAAACAAATAGATCAAGTCGCTCGTTGCACACAAAAGAAAGCGAGAATTGCTGGTGGCAGAGACGACTGCATCGGTTGGTTGGAGAGAAAGATAGGAAATCGATCGAAGGGGTGAAGGTGAAATTGATAAAGAGTAAATTGTATATGTGCCATCAGAGTGAAGAGATAGGATCTTGTCGTTCCGGATTTGAACATAGAGAATCTAAATATGTAAAGATGGCAAGTTTTTAGTTGGAAAGTTTCAGTAAAACACATAATCCGTTGACAATTACATAAAGGCAGCATTCATTCTCCCATATTCAACACCACTCAACACGGCATGGCATGTCTTTGATCTTACCTCTTTGCCAGTATTATAACAAGCCACAACACTTCCGTCCTTCCAATTCCAAACGTTGACGACCCCATCATCCGATCCAGCAACTACGTATTTCCCGTCGATGTTGACACAGGGAAGGGACGAGCGCGAGGGAGAGGTTAGTGTTAGGTGCGGAGAGTGTGTCTGTAGATTATAGATATGTATGAATCTGGGATTGTTGGAAAGAGTAGGTTTTAATAAAAAATATGGGAACGTTCATTTTATGTCGATAGCATTTAAGAGTCGAAAAAAAAAATTGAAGTGTTTAGCGGAAAGCGTAATCTTTTTCAAATATGTAAAAAGCCTATTTGATGCGACTACCCCTTGCTGTTCATTTCAAACACGCTCTCGCTCATGTTCCAATATTAGGTTGTGAAAACTTTCACCCCTCGCTCCCCAACACCAATTCATGATACTCACTCTGTTCGAAACGCAACAGCCACGACCCATTCTCTCGGCAAGAACGCGACCTCCTCGGCTGTATGCAATAATTGCACATTACTCAAACAGATTCCCTTTTCCACATCCCAGTACCGTAGACTTCTATCCACGGCCAAAGTCACTGCCATTCCATCCTTGATGGTCACGAAAAAGATTTGGGATGAATGTCCACGGAAATAACGAATCGACTGTACAGATCCGGCTGACCAATTTTGCTCGCGGATATACAAGGAACGATAAAAGGACCGCCAAGGAGGAGGGGACGAGAGACGGGTAGTGGGAGAGGAGCGAAGAGATTGTTGAGATGTCATAAGATGTGCACATGAGGATGGTGATAAGGATGAACATCTGTGTGAAAGCAAGGCCGAAGACAGGTTCAAGAATGGTGTCGATGGATAAGCCAAGGATGACGCGTACGGAAATGAGCTTGTATATGGATACGATTGTTGTATTGATGAGTGTTCCAGTGGTTGCACTGGCAGTTCTGATGAAGTCTCTGATATGAATTCGAGATACTTTCTCTTCCATATCTGTGAGTCAGTTGCGAGGCTTCTCCATCTTTTGCAGACCTAGAGGGCAAGTGAAATAAGAGATGTATGAAAAGAGAATAAGTGATCCATGTGGTATGTGCGATAAACGTCTCGACGAGGTATTTTATCAGATTGTTACTGGCTGGATATTGAAGCCAATAAGGTCTATGCGCACTGTTGTGTATATGGCATACTGTTTAGTATGTTTGTAATTACCAATTGACATTTGCATAAAGCGTCCACCGGCAAGAAACTTAGTACTTGTATGCTTAGTTCCTCTGGTAAAGCAGAGAGCAAGTCGAAATTAACTAATCTCATAAGTATCTTACGAGTAGATCAACAAGAATACTATGAGTAGTCTTGCAGTTCCGAGTCAATATTTGCGTTCTTGGTGGTTGCAGTTGGTCTAGTCGTTAAGTTCGTCACAGGTAGCAATGTTTCTTCTTAATCCAACTTTTTCTTTTCTATATGAGAGTTAAGAAGAAATTCTGTCGAGCGTAATACAATGGATGGGTTATGCGTCATTGAGATGGTTTTGCGTTCTTTATAAGTTACACTGAGATATGTTGCATGCAAAAAAATACGATTATATATAATGCATCCGCCGCGTATATTGTGCGGGAATGTGTTCCATTATTGTTATATTTATGACATTGTGAAATACAACCGGCAAATATCAAATGCTCGGTTGACAATGTAATGTTGGATCCAACCTATAAACATGACGAGGCGAGACGAGACAAGACAAGACAAGACAAGACACACCGTGCAAACTAGTCTACAGATTGCGCCCTGCTAGCTCTTTGTTTCCACTCTCCACTGCCCATTTCCGATTTATTTACTTTTTCCTCAGTTGATAACTTGTCCAATTCACCCTCTGCCCACAACGCACCATCCCACGTTGTCCTCTCGTGCTCGCCATTTAAGGTATCGAATGTGACAATGGAATGTGCACAAGTATTAATCGAGAATGCGTGCATGGCCAAACCTGTTTGCATTGTTCCACTAGAGTTGCCTTATTGTAAAATAGAGTTGGAGATGGCTTTTATATATATGACTGACGTAACTAAATAAATATGATTTGAAAATAATGTCGATGGGAGAAAGCGTGCGAGAACTTTGATAAGGAAAAGGGGAAACAAGAGGCATTGTGTCAAGATGTTAGATTATCAGATAACGAGCATTGGGGCAAAAAGCTGCAAACAAAAACCAAGTTTCAGGGGTTACATTGTCAAGAAACGTAATCATAATAGTTAACAAATTGTATACAAATTCGTATTTTCGTTTGCCCGATTATTCTAGGCGCCAATTATTATATAGACAATCACTTCCGAAAATATAGACATGGTTATGCAAGGGCTTGAGAGAGTTTTTTTTTTTTTTTTTCTTCCAACAAACCCCCTTCCAAACTGTCCAATCCTTTTTCTCACTGGACATGTGAAAAGAAAATGTTGGCCTGCATGCACACACAATAACAGTGTAATACACGTTTGTTTGGTAAGAATGGGTAACTGTTGATTACGTATCCAACTCGCATTATCACTGTCCTTTATCAACGGAAAGGACATTTCAATTATTGTATCGTTATTTATACAATTTCTACTATTAAGGGGCAACTTGCCAAGTGCGTAACATTTGGACTTGAATTGTAGTCACATGATTAACAATAATGTCATTACATAAAGTTTCGTGAGATTTCTCTTGCAAAAAATAAAAGAAACCACAAAACAATAATGATTAAGTCGTCTGGTTGACTTTTTCCATTCCTTTAGAAAATCTTGAGCCTCGGTCATGTATTCTTTCACTTCCATCCCTGAGCGGACCAATAAAGTATCCCTATGGGACTATCCTCTTATGTCTTTTACAAGACATTAGCTTTAAACTCATGTAATACTTGCTGGCAATAAAATTTAACGTTTCACACAGAAACCTTACACAGACAATAGATTCCGTTCCTTCACAGTCACTATACATTTGCAATTGTATATGAAAGATTAATTACTCTAAAATGCAGAACACATTTTTTTTAATTAGCGCCTTTAAAACAAACAAATATCATTACCTAAAAGACATTAATTCAGCTTTTCTTTTATTAATTCACAAAATAGTTGCCAACATCCCTGTACATACATGTTGAACTTTTAGCGATTAAAGGCATGGTCCTGCAAAAATTAATATACACTGCATCCATTAACTATAACATAAAATTAATTAGTTGCCATGCCTGCTGAAATAACTCAAAGATATCTGACTTTGACTACTGTATTTTTTACTGTGCTATAATATATGTTGCATTGTTCCAAATTTAATAGAGAACTTTTTAGTCTATTGTATATGTGATTTATCTATTGAAATAAGTTTTACCAACATTTAGTTATCCGATTAATAGTATTGAAAAGTATTTTCTGATACTTTGTATCTTAACTTATGCATGTGCTTTTGTATTAAAATTGACAACTTGGAAAGATTCTGTACTGAAATGATTGGCTTTCTTTTTTCTTTTTTTCTTTTTTTTTTTTTTTAAAAAAAAAATTAGCCATTAAAAATATTGACTGTATGTGGAGATGTAATCAAAATTAACATAAAGTATATTTATTACCGCAATCACAAAATTAAAAGGCTCACTGTCTCTTGATAAAAAAAAACTTATTAGAACCCGATATTTACTTTTAAATAATGCCTTTGTCACCGTATTTAATTTAATAAATTATTTAATACGGAACATACAGTCTCCGGCGAAAAGAATGGCGTAGAAATACTGCCACCATTTTCTGTTTTAGGCTATTTGTTTATATTACCAAATTGGATATTAAAGTGTAATTTAAAATGTAATAGTAAACAACGATCTTTGTTATTGTTTACATTTCACTTTTACATGCAAAACGATGCCAAGTCCTCTTGAAATACAACGAAACGCCGTTAAGTTTCTTTGGTAACAAAACGTGCGTAAGTGAAAGAAATTTCCCAACGATTGGGAATCCTTTACGCTCATGTGTACTATACGTTAGTATATTGAATAAAACTGACAATCTTTCTATAAATTATTCACCTGGTCGCCTAAGAAAGTTGTCCCCTCCAAAACGCCGCCATATTGGAAACACAACCATTTCACCACAGCAGGCAAACTTAAAAAAAAAAAAAGATTATACACTTAAAGTTAGTGAACGTGCAATACGTATTGAGCTCAAAACCCTCGGTTATATTTCTATTCTTCCAAGAAAAGTGTCTCTTGATCCAAAGAGCGAAGGACGTTTGTCTTGGACACGTGATTATTTACGTTACAATTGGGAGAAAGTTATTTTTTCCGATGAAACAACACTCCAGATGTTTAACAACACCATCCGTGCATGGCCTTATGATGCACAACCAATTGGCCCTATGGTATAACATCCATTCAAGGTTCACGTTTGGGCGGCGATTAGTGCTAAAGGAAAGGTTGGTCACCGAAAATTTAGATTGTCATTTATATCGACGATCATTTGTATGACAACGCGAATAACGACCCGAAACACACCTCACGAGACGTTCAGTGTGACTTGGAAGAACGTCTTCCGAGACGAGTTCTTCCATAGCCTTCATACAACGCAGACTTGAAAATGTATGGGCCATTTAAAAAGAAAAGTGGAGAGAAAGATCAAAAAAATCTCACAAGAGATTTTTCTTACCACAATCAGGCAGGAATGGGACGATCTTAATCAACTAATAAAATCTGATAAGTCTTTCAAATAATAAAGTTAATAATAAAGTTTTACATATCATCAAAAAATGTGTACGCCATTCTTTTCGCCGGGGACTGTATGTAAGACAGGGAAGGCAACTCTATTAACCAACCTCAATAAAAATAATGAGCCTCATGATTAATTTGTCGCTTTGTAAAAACATGGCTAGGATGTTTGGGATAAATGCTAAATATATTTTTGACAATAGTATTTTCACGTATATTTAGTAAACCAATATGCGAGTATAAGGTTAGTTTATCAGAAAGGCACACTCAATAATTATTCGGACTAGCTGTTTTTCAACATTATAAAATCATTCAAATTAGTGCATTATTTTTATAGCTAACTGCTAACGGCAAGCGGAACAGTAATGATGGTCTAAATGCAATACATATTAGAATAGAGCGAGCATTTTCCTATGCATCATTGCAAATAACAACAGAGAAAAAATAAAGAAATAAGACTTTCCGTAGATTATTAAGCTAAACATCTTTTCGAAGTGAATTAAGCATTGAAGTTATTTAATTGATAATCGATATATTTCGCAAGTCAATAGCAGTGCAACAAAAATAAGCGAGACATTGGCAGGCACAATTTTCAAGACAGTCGATTCCACATATATAGTGGAAGAACTATTCGTTTAAAACTGACTATTCTTTCTTGTATATACATTGTACTTATTTGTTGTCATTATATTGTTCTTGGCTTTGTTGAATAGAAGAGCATTCCGAGGATAGATCGAAATGTGCATTTATGGTGGTTTGTGCTTTATCTACTAGCGGTTCAATGTAAACGTTCATGAGAAGAGAATCAAAACACGTCGCAATTTTATTACCTAACAAATAAAGAGTCTTGCATTAATACTTGTTCTTACAATCTCGTTTACAAAGTGGATCCAACGCTACGCATATAAATGTCAATAACCAAATGACAGACCGTATTGGCAAAAAATTGGTGGCTGCCAATCTGCGGGTTATGCTCTTTATGTCCTGACAATAGCTGGGTGTTGTCCCTTAGGCGTGAAATGCTTGGCTGACAGTTGCCAAATTGTATACCTTGTGGCAAGGGCCGTTGTCAGCCTGACGAGGTTTGCAATGGTGATCCCACATGTAGCCTACGGGGTAACGGCGTAATTGGTAACCGTGCCGGAACAAGTTGAGGCATTTGTGCTAGTGGATTGTTCAAATGTCAAGATATCGATGGTGGATTCTGTCCCAATGTGGTAGCGACGG
Organism: Paraglomus brasilianum; assembly: GCA_910592345.1. Taxonomy (NCBI): domain Eukaryota; kingdom Fungi; phylum Glomeromycota; class Glomeromycetes; order Paraglomerales; family Paraglomeraceae; genus Paraglomus; species Paraglomus brasilianum. The sequence goes on from CAJVPI010000134.1 coordinate 20,189, forward strand.
TAGCTATGGTAGGGGCGGTGGAAATGGCGGTAATAAGAGTACGGCGCCTAGCACAACAACAAGTAGTTTTGTTCCTGCAACGACGACGATAATCACTATTTCTGGCGGTAAGAAACTTGAACGCGATATCAGTGTGGATTGATTGCAGTCTTGTGTTAACTCAGTATTTGGCTAATTACAAGCTTACCATCGTATTTCTATTATTGCTAGATTTACTACATTACCAACATACCACATAATATAAATAATACAATTAGAGTAGTTTTGAGATAGTCAGGGGAACAGTGTTTATTTGTTTATGTTCCAATCAATAGACAATTTAATTTAGAATACTTGTCGTCAACTTTTGTTTCTCCTTTTAAGGTACTGTAGATTACCATACAATTAATAACAACGGACAATAGAGTTATTATTATTATTATAGTTAATCTAATTAGCATCAATGAATTCTCATATATATCAATATACAGCGACCTGTCTAATGCAATTTCTCCAAGTGTAAGTACCATATCTAAATACAAGCTCTTGTACTTATAAGACCACTAAGTATTTCCCTGTAAACCCTGATTTGGAGGGTCTCTCAACGCTTAATTCACTCACTCACTAGGATTATTCTAATGTTGGATTTGGCTATAACAGCTGATACTAGAATAGTTTCTATCGACTGAATTAATTAAATTTTCTTGTCAAAGTGAAGTTTAATTTTATAATAACGACCTGAAGTATTTGTATAGCTCAATCATGACGTCAATTTTTTCAAGTTGAACTTCTCAAGCAACAAGCTATTTGGCGACAAACAGTATGATCATCATTAGTTGTCTCCAAGTCGATGTAGAATGTTACTGCCATTAGTAAGATGGCAAGCATTCTAGCAAAGAAATTATTTGTTCGTTTGTTTAATAATTGTGAAACGTCAATTAACTATTAGATTAGAGATTGTTATTATTATACACAAATGTTTGTTCGTTGCCATATTAGGATGGACTCAATTGATCATGTATCAATTATGGCAATGTCAATAGATTAATGGCAGAACTTTAATTGCTCATAAAACTCTAATCACCTTGAACACTAATGCAATAGCATTGTAATACAAAGATCCAGTAACATACGGTTTTTACTGTAGTATTTATGACGCGCGTCAGAAAGATTAAGTGAAAGCAAGAGAATGTGCCATGTATGCCATATAAGAGTGTATCAATAGACAAATAATTTAATAATACAAAATAGACACAGTACAACGTTTGAGGAAGATAGCAACATATAGTTGCACAATACAACCAAGATCCTTTTCTATGAGTTGAATGGCGAATGTTTCTAGGGACGTGCGTATTTCAAAGCTAAATAAAGTCGCCTCTGAATGTTGATTTCCTCGGCAACTCAAATTCTCATTCGTGTGAAAGTCTACCCTTTTTAGTTTGCCGCAAGTAATGGCTGTAATAAAAAGATACTTGTCTACCTGGATTAATCAATTAATCAACGTATGGAGTCCTGATGCTGAGTAGAAAGCTATTAGTATAGAACAAAGACCTTTGTGAGACCATTCACAGAGCATATGATAGTCAAATCTGTATACCGTGCGATGTGACCGATTCTTGTATACCAGTTCCGGAGAAGGTTTGCATTCCTTTATTATCTACGATTGAACGCTAAAGATGTTCTTGCATTAAAAGGACCTGAAAAACTTGAGAATCAGTTGGCACAACTGCGGAATAATTCATGTGGGATTGATACATAGAGAATCTAGACAAAAAACTTTAGAGAACACTCGTCTGCATTCTGTTTCAACACATGTTGATTGGCTACAAGCCACAAGTCTTTATTATAAAGTCACGGAGTAACGTGAAGAACGCATACGATGCGACGCCTATGCACAATGGATGGAATATTCTCTAAACTTCTCAGTTGCTCTCGGTATATAAATGCGCTGTAGTCGAAAAAATGTATATATTCTATAGTTATAATGCTTCCGTTACACACCTCATTTCTATATACCGGAATCTCGATATTAATATATCGGACGCAGAAGCTGTGCCATACCGACAGGAAAGTTGGACTTTTGCCGGGATACCAGAATTTAGTGCAACAAATGGGCAATAACGTTATTCGGTGTTACATTTATCTGTTGTAAATATTGGGTAAGTTGCATCCATGGTTAAAATTAGCACAATAAAGACGTGAACAGTTTGTTTTAATTTGTATAGCAGATAGAAAATTTGGATATAAGGAATCCGTGAAAAATAAAGAATGACATCCTTTGTTTCACCGTGTATCACAGAATTGCAAAGCTAACCATTAGAATTATTACGCAAAGCACTTTACGTCAAAACACAATACGAATAGACCTATCTTGTTACATTTTTTATATTGTATTCCTTGTCGGATCCCTAATCGCAATATTGGCAGTTAAAAGACATAGCCGTACTGTATGAATGGTTGCTATCGATGAAGAAACTAGATTCAATAATTTCGAGTTGCAATACGTCGAGTTACGGCACACATACAGTCCAATGATCATATTACGTATGTAGGGGCAAACATTGTGAACCAACAACTTCATCAAGTGTATAATTAATTCCACAGACGTGATCAATCTTCGACAATGTTTCATGTACCCGTAGCACAATTTACGTTCTTTCGTTTCAGTAATTCCGTAAAGGGTTCAGCTAGTGCTAAAAAGTAAGCCGATCTTTATTTTTGGTTAGACTTGAACGTAAATCTATCAAACAGAAGATTTACGGCACCTCGACAGTAATGGATCTTTAATCGATCGAATGGCGATGCGATGCAATGTTGTCAGTGTTTCTGCACAGCTCGCAGCATTAATGGAGAGGCCAAGATTGTTAGGAGAAACGGTTTAGCAACGTCTCAATGCTTTGGCAAAAGCCAAATATACATAACAAAGTCGATATAATATCCTTTTCCCTTTGCAAACTCCGCAATTTGTAATCTGCATAATATCCTGTGGATAACATGCGGAACCAATCAATTCCCAAACCCTTACAAAATTTTCGCTGAACAGGCAGTGCGACATTACGTTAAGAGACTTCAAATAAGTGTATGGGTAGCACATGACACAATTCAATAATTAGGTTATCCATGCGTAAAATCTGCTCTTGCTATTGTTTGTTACAATTGCATCTAATACTCCAATTACGCCAAGAGTTGACGATCGCACTCTATCTAATTACTGTATTAAGGCATAAGGTATTAATTATTACCCAATCATAAATAAAGTATGTCAGCCACAATTCCCATTTCTATATTAGGCGATTTTCATAAATGCGTTGCATATCGCATATCGTCTCTAAACAATATCCCGAATGAGCTACACATTAATTAACAATATTTTCTTCGTCGACTAATTAGATGCTTACCCGGAATATTCGATCAATAAATTAAACGGCTTGGTATTACATTCGTTTGTTTTCTTTATAAAAACCGATTGCGGCGCAGATCTCCATGTAGCAGTTAAATACGTGCCGTGCCGTCGAACATATCCTTCCAACATCCCATTCCATTAAATTCGCATTTTACTCATCATCAAAGCTCTCCTCACTAAAATTTTCAACATGAAGAGCCTGACGTACATACTTTTATTCAGCGGTATAGCCCTTGCTTCCGGTACAACGTTTCGAACACGGGCTACAGATTACACTCTCGACATAAGGGATGGAAATGGAGGATTATTTGCCCATTCTATGTTAGCAAACATTGGTGGCTGTCAATCCGCGAATTACGCTCCCTGTCCTAATGCCAATGGATGTTGTCCTATAGGCGTTACATGCACGGCTACTAGTTGCCTAATTCCCTGCACTAGTGCGGATATACCTTGTGGAAATGGTTGTTGTCCTCCCGACCACGTTTGCAATGCTAATTTCCAATGTGATCTTGCAGGAGGTGGTGGTGGAGCAACTGGAGGTGGTGGTGGAGCAACTGGAGGAGGTGGTGGAGCAACTGGTGGTGGTGGTGGAGCAACTGGAGGTGGTGGTGGAGCAACTGGAGGTGGTGGTGGAGCAACTGGTGGTGGTGGTGGAGGCAATGTCACTTGTAGTCCTGGACAATTCGCATGTCAAGATAGTGATGGTGGATGTTGTCCCATTGGCATGCAATGTATTCCTGGCAATAAGTGTGGCGCTGGTACTGGTGGTGGTGGAGCAACTGGTGGTGGAGCAACTGGAGGATCTGGTACACCCACTAATTCTAGTTCTGGCACTGGCGGTTCTGGCACTGGCGGTTCTGGCACTGGCGGTTCTAGCACTGGTGGTTCTAGCACTGGCGGTTCTAGCACTGGCGGTAGTAGCGGTGGTAGCGGTAGCCCTATTAATAATACTACCACCGGCGGCGGCGGCAGCAACATCTCTAATACTTCTAACAACATTAGGATACCTACACTATCCTCCTTGGTGTTGACAATGACTCCTTTACTATATTATCTGCTCAGTCAACTCTAAAAATGCACGATATTCGCTGTTGCATCAAAATTGGTTGCTGCATTTTTGTATTAGAACATTAATTATTTAGACTAATTTAACACTTTCTGATAGTCTCGGTGTAAATCGATATTATTATTATATATTGATACATTACATTACATTACATTACAATAAAGCATAATGAAGCGTTTAACAGAGCAAATGTGATTCGAAAAGTTTAAGGCAAACGGAGCGAATGGGAACTAACAGTTTTATTGGTCGTTCACTTGCTTTAATTCCGTTATCCCTCCTAAGGATGAGCGCTCAAGTTGTTACCCATGTCGAATACTAATTAATGTACGTAAAAATCATATCTTTTTTAAATACTGACATCAAATTGAAAAAATGTCAAAAAGTAAGAATAAAAACATCCTCGGCGATCTTTTCAACGTTCAAATGTGAGAGCATATACGGCTTTTCATTTTATTCTAAACTCAATGTAATAATAAACTGTTAATACGGGAAGAGTCCGTAATAAGAACCTGCCATTACTATTACATCACCATTTTCTATACGTTCCGGTTCCTTATGGAATGATCTAATAAATAAGCGTCTTGAAAATATACAAGCGACACTCATTATTACGGCAAAATCAGCGATAATCAAGCCAGGATAATGACGAGAATCAATAATCTCTTCGCCGATTCACAATCAACTTGCCTATACAAAGGATCGTAGGCGAAAAAGCTGCTTCATTACTGATTTCCCTCGCTATTAAGAATCCAAGTAATAGGAGAACGTGACAATTCTCACCACATCAAAGATTATTGTTGACTAGATCGTAATCACAAGATTAAAACTGAGCATTTCAATAATTTGTAATAGTATTATATTAGTGCAATCAGCAATAATAAAGTTAATTAAACGTCTCGTCTATCATTACTAAAACAAACTCATTGGATAATTGATATACTCTTTTACTGGAGAATTTTATTAGTTGCCTACTATATAATATAATAATACTCTTGTGCTGAAATAACCAGATAAGTCGGCTTACAGGAGTTGGCCGTAGACGCTGGTGTAGACAAAAATAGTTCAATTAATGGTTTAATATTTCATTTGTTTAAATAGTTTAGCGAATTTGTATATTAATATTAGTAATAGGAGCTTTGTACGATTTTGTGGATGCGGGCGGGTAAGTAAGACTACATTTAGGGCCAAGTTTTGAGAATATCCTCTGGTCAAAATTTGACCACAATGCTCTCTCAGATAACACTACACAACGTAGAGATATGTCTATTTATTATGGAATTATCAAATAGAATATTGTTTCCCTCATATTATGCAGAAGACTTGGCCTATATCTGACATATGTATTTGTCTTCCAACTTAAGTCATTTATATACAGCTCAATCTTTCAATATTTAAGTCTATAATGGGATAGTTAGTTAGTAAAACGATAGAAGGTATGTTGTACCTTAATTGGGGACCACTCTGGGTTTGGAATTGAGACAACTGAGTTCTGGACTGAGTGACTGGGTTCTGAACTGAGACAGGTCCCGATTGTTAATTATTTCTCCCCGACACATCCTACGGACTATCGAAACTAATCTCGTCGATAGAAGGTAGAGGCATAGCCATGCGTAATTGATAATCGAGAATCCGCGGTATATCGATCGGTTTAAATAAAAAGAACGACAATACCAGGTATAAAGCCGTCTAGTGCAGGATTATAAGGAGGATTTTTATATTCAGTGGTTTTACTCTTCTCTCGAAGCTTTAACTTCTATTTCTATCAGTTAAGATACTTAATTGAGGAAGATTTTCATGTAGAGGTTTTTACCGTTAGAACGAGAAGATGTTTTTGCCAAAAAAGAAGGGGTGATGTAATAGAATTAGTAAATCGGTCACAATAAGTAACATTCTTGAGTATAAATTCTATAAGAGAACATCTCTATGATAGAATATAATCTGAGTGTCCCGACTGTGTTCTTGTACGGACATATCCTTTATTATATTTATCGATTCCCAACTACTATTCGATCATTTAATATAAGCTATATTTATAACATTATTCAATAAATTAAATGCTAGTATTACTAGCCAAATGTCGATCGAGTTTTTTATTGATCTTTACAAATTATTTATGGAAAGCATCATTGACTTTTTTTTGTCGTATAAGGTTTTTATACTTAAGTATATGAAAAGCAAGCTTATGCTTTTCTAGTTAGATTAATTTCTACCCGATTGTTGTACAAACAGGTGAATCGGTATCATCCAATAAAATTCAACAAAACTGGATTTATGCCAAAATTAATCTAGTTCCCTCTACAACATTCTCATAAACTGACGGAGCCGTGGCGTTTTGTGCGAATATATAAAGACATCGAATGATGGCCTCATAACAATTTTTTTAATTCAAAATCAATTACCGACTAACATATCATATAATAATAATCATGAACAACTTTAACTTCACGGATAGAACAGAAGAAACTGTCAAAGCGGCGATAAACCTTGCTCGCGAATATTCTCATGTTCAAGTTGCTCCAGTGCACCTTGCTTGTGCACTCGTTGAGCAATCCGACGGTGATTCATTGTTCAGGTCTTTAATCAATAAATCTGGTGGCGATGTTGTTGCAGCTGAGCGAAATCTCAAAAAACTGCTCGTAAAATTGCCGGTGCAAGATCCTGCCCCTACGGATTTGGGTTTCTCGCCGCAAGCGATAAAAGTCCTCCGGGCTGCACATGACATTCAACAACGCCAAAAAGATGCATATATATCACAAGATCATTTAATATTGGCACTGTTTGAAGATAAGCAGTGCGAAAATGCGCTGAATGAAGCGGGAGTCAGCAAAAAGACGATTGAAATTGCAATTAAACAAGTTAGAGGGTATGTGGCTTTTCTTTTCTTCTTTTCTTTTTTGGTCCATACGCGTTCAAGATATCCAAAGAGCGCTTGCATGAAATTAGCTTATTAACCCAATTTAATGTTTTTGTTAAAGCAATCGTCGCGTGGAAACGAAAAGTGCAGATGAGAATTACGAAGCCCTTAACAAGTATGCAATCGATCTCGTCGAACAAGCCAAGAATGGTAAACTCGATCCCGTCATTGGTCGAGATGACGAAATTCGCCGTGTAATACGAGTTCTTGCTCGCCGCACGAAGGTACGTGAAAAACTACTAGATTGTGAAGGTGGGCGGCTTTTGGTTTTACTACCCGTAATTAATAATGGTCTTTTTTTATATAGAACAATCCTGTGTTGATTGGTGAGCCAGGTGTCGGCAAGACAGCTATCGTAGAGGGATTGGCTCAACGTATTCTTCGAAAAGATGTACCCAGAATACTTGATTCTAGACTATTTTCGTTAGATATGGGTGCTCTCATTGGTACGTATCTTTACACATAATAATACATTTCTATGATATGTTTAATAATAACCTGTCTTTCTATATCTAGCTGGAGCTAAATACCGTGGTGAATTTGAAGAAAGACTCAAAGCGCTTCTTAAAGAGGTGAAAGATTCTCAAGAGGGTATTATACTGTTTATCGATGAAATCCATCTTGTTCTTGGAGCTGGTAAAACCGAAGGTTCAATGGATGCGGCCAATTTATTAAAACCGATGCTCGCACGTGGTGAGTTACGATGTATCGGCGCAACAACGTTAACCGAATATCGTAAATACGTCGAGAAAGATGCAGCCTTTGAGAGAAGATTCCAGCAGGTATATGTCGGGGAGCCTTCCGTACTGGATACTATTAGTATGCTGCGTGGATTAAAGGAGAGATACGAGACTCATCACGGTGTAAAAATCGCTGATGCAGCACTTGTTGCCGCAGCCCAACTGTCAGCACGCTACATCACCAACAGATTCTTACCCGACAAGGCGATTGATCTAGTGGATGAGGCATGTGCTAATACCAGAGTACAGCTAGATTCAAGGCCCGAAAAAATAGATCAATTGGAACGGCGCTTGCTACAACTCGAAGTTGAAGCTACTGCACTTTCTAAAGAAAAAGATGAGGCGAGTAAGAAAAGATTAAAAGAGGTGAAACGGCAAATCAGTGCAATTAATGACGAACTGTTACCGCTCAAAGCCAAATATGAGGAGGAAAAGAGACGTTTAGATAGATTAAGAGATCTAAAGTACAAACTCGAGGAAGTAAAGGCAAAAGCAGAAGATGCAGAAAGAAACAAAGACTTTGCTGTGGCAGCGGACTTGAGATACTACGCCATCCCTGAAATTGAAAAAGAAATCGCCCGAATCGAAGCGGAGAAGGCTGAACAAGATCAGAGACGTGTCGATTCCGAACTGCTCTTCACAGATGTGGTTGGGCCAGAACAGATTACGGAGGTTATTTCCAGATGGACAGGAATCCCTGTATCAAGACTCTCAAAGAGTCAGGCGGAAAGACTTCTATCATTAGCTGAGAGTTTGCATAAACGTGTCGTTGGACAAGATGAAGCTGTACAAGCAGTCGCTGATGCTGTGATAAGAAGTAGGGCCGGTCTAGCAAGAGAGCATCAGCCAGTTGGTAGTTTCTTGTTCCTCGGACCTACTGGTGTTGGTAAGACTGAACTCAGTAAGGCACTTGCGCAAGAACTATTCGATGATGAGAAATATATCATTCGAATTGATATGTCCGAGTACATGGAGAGGTAAGTAAATGCAAAGCTCATTGATTGTGTGAATAGTACTGAATCACATAAATTTTAATAGTTCTAATACTTTATTGTCATTTTTTGTAGTCATTCGGTTGCTCGTTTGATCGGAGCCCCACCTGGTTATGTTGGACATGACGAGGGCGGTCAACTCACTGAAGCTGTCAGGCGTCGTCCATATAGTGTAGTGTTATTTGACGAAGTTGAAAAAGCCCACACACAAGTATTAAACATTTTGCTTCAAGTGCTCGATGATGGTAGATTAACTGATGGACAGGGCAGAGTTGTTGATTTCAGTAATACGGTTATTATCATGACAAGGTATGTCATCATAATGTAATTCTGCAAAATATGCATTACTTTGAATGTTTGAATCGTTCGTTAATGGAATATGTGTTGCTATATCTAGTAATTTAGGTTCTTACCATTTGCAAGGACTTGAGTCCCATATAACTGACGACTCTGTAAAAGAGGCAGTGATGAGTGATGTTAAACGTCATTTTCGTCCCGAGTTCCTCAACCGTCTTGATGACATTATAATATTTACTCCACTTGGACGTCAACGTAAGTGTCTAAGACGATGTTTGCTGTTTAAACCGACTAACACGGTTCGAATAACTAACATGCTTGCTTATTTTTAGACGTACACAAGATCGTACAAATACTAATGAATCAGATAAACGAGCGCCTTCAAGATAGGCAGATTGCCCTCGTTGCTTCTCCAGAAGCAGTTGATTGGATGGCGGAGAATGGATATGATCCGGTATATGGTGCAAGACCAATACATAGGTTGATTAAGCATAAAATCTTAAATCAATTGAGTAGAATGATTCTTGGTAAGTAGGCATTTGATGGTTATATAAAGAAATACATGATGACGCAAGAAAACACGAAGACTAACACAACCATCATTTGTTTCTAGACGGTAGTATTAGAAACGGAGAAGTAGCAAGGATCCTGGTTAAAGCAGATGGATCTGATATCGAAATAATGAAAAACCATGCCGGTAATACAGGAGAAGAAATGGCAATAGATAGTATGGATAATGATGCGGATGAGGTTCTTGATTAGGAGGAAGCGAAAATTTTAATATTGTAATTAGTTTTTATATATTCAATTCATGCACACTCAAATTTAATTGTAAATGATTCATGTCGTTTTTGGTTGCGATTTTGCTTTTGCCAATAAATATTCAACTTGTCAATAGCTTTTCATTTATTTATCGCATTCTGTTATACATTGAAATCGTTCATTTCCAATGTCATATCAACCTGACGACTTTTATAATCAACAAGAAGTTCGTCATCAACAACAGGTAAACATTTGCTTGTAAATTTGGGCGTATCGTAGTTAGCATCACTTGGTCCCTCGCTCGGGTACGTTTCAGTCACTTCATTGATGTCATGATCAGGTTCTGGTAAGTCATTAACCACGAGCAAGCAGTCGAGAATGCTCCGATATAACTGTTGACCATTGGGTCGCATAAGCGGATCGTCATGCCAACATCTTTCCATTAACTCGCGCAAACAGTTTGGCACCTTTCTGCTAATAATTGGCCTTTCTCCGCTACATATCCTCAGAGCTAACGCGATATTAAATGGTACATTTGCATATACAGGCTTGCCATGACATACTTCCCAAAGTATCATACCGAAACTGTAAATATCGGATGCTTTCGTGTATGGTTCATTTCGTAATACTTCTGGAGCTATGTAAGACAAAACTCCATATCTCTTTGTGAGATCTCTCGGGGCTCCTGCCGGATAACTTAATCCAAAATCTCCCAGCGACCCCATGTATCCATCAAATAATACATTTCCGGAGTGCACATCCCTGTGAATCATACCGGCTCTATGTATAAGATCAAGGTTCTGAGATACCTTACTAAGCACATTAATCCTATGACGCCAATTCATGGTTTTGTAAATTTTCGCCAGATTTGATCTTAGAGAACCGTCTGAAAAATATTTGAGGACCATTATGTAGTCTTTGGTCTCAGGATCCCGAGACATTCCATAAATGTGAATAAAAGTCGTGGAAACGCGTCTCATAAAATTCTCTTTATGGTCAAAACAGTACATCTCCCAGAGAGCCTTTACCTGTTAATGTAAGGAACGGTGTGTCATCGAGTCAGTAATGAATTCATTAATTTAGTATATGTTGTTATACTGCATATTGTATTTACCTCATTTAAAAGTGAATCTGGCATTTCGCTCGAATTATGAATTCTTTTAAGTGCCACTAGACCGGGATATGAACGATATTTGAAATAAAACTGGTGATGATCCTGCTCCACCAACGGAAATCCAGTGATCCAAGTTGCTGAATATACTGTTGCAAATCCACCAGATCCAATCTCTTTGATATTCTTAAGATCTTCTATGGGTATCCATTCCATATAATGATTGCGAGCTACTGCTTTCAACTGAGTGTCTCTGATGATTTCGTCCAATGCCTGGTTACCACTAGTCCAGTTCTTAAACTCAGCTTTTGCTAGCCGCGCATTACATGGCAGGCACCAGCCGTTGTTCGTATATATAGAACTACATTCAGGACATAAACCCTTTTGAGGCAACCTAAAGTATACAGTCTGATCAGTAAAAACCATGAGGATTTTGTTGGTTTGTGGTTGCAAAGACAAGCCATAGCAATGAATTCGTTGATCTTCGAATTCGAACCAGGGCACTTCACCCCTATCCACTTGCTCGTACTAAATGACGATTGAATTTAATTAATAAAATATCGATCAGTTACATAAACGATAATAATTAACTTACAATTATACGTATGTTCTCTATTTCCCTTACTAACACTTCCGATCTGGCAAGTCTTTTCTTTATCCATCCTTCTTCCGTCGAATGCAAATGTCTAAATCCTGTCTTCCATATTGCCGACAATGTTCTCCCGTTATGCCTCTCATCTTGTTGTTCAAATTCCAAGTCATCATATGGAATCCATTCCAAATAAGCCCAATAATTAGGAGTCTCAAATTGACTCTGTTGTATAAGCTCATCAACATCTTTATTTCCAGATGTCCATTTATCAAATTCATCCTTTAATAGCATACCGTCGCATTTATTACAGAATTCATGTCCTGTATTCATATAATTACATCTTGAACAAACTAGATAGTCCCGGAAGGTACAATAATGCACACAATGTACTGTAAAGTAATCGTCAGTGTTAGGCATGCGGGTGATACCAAAGAAAGGATCTATTACTTCCTGTATTAGAAAGATTACAAAAACCAGTTAAATTTGTTATTATGGTAACAACAAATTATGATTCAGATAAGTACGCAGCAATTACTTTAGTCCTTTCACTTATGTCTTGGAATTCATTAATCTTCATAAGGTAAACATAAACAGGAGCAGTTCTCCGCTTTGCAAAAGTCGACCTTCCAACTTTTTCAAAATATCGAAGACCATCCATCCATTTCGCTGAATAGCTATACCGGTCGGTTGTCAGTTTTTCCAGTGCAAGCCATTTCGCTGAATAGGGATACTCGCCGGTTGTCATTTTTACATCTTCCAACCTATTGAACGGAATCCACTCAATGTATGTATTATGATTTTCGGTATGGCGCTGATTTTCCTGAATAAAACGATCGATCTCATCATTTCCGCTAGTCCACTTATCAAATTCCGCCACGAGAGAAGAAATATCGCACTCATCACACCATGCGCTCTTAACATTGACTTTATGACATTGCGGACATCTGCCAAATATATACGTGTACATTTCTTCAATCCTCTCTTCTTTCAATTTATCGAGTACTTCTTGATCAATAGTAGAGTCCATTTTCACAGAGAACAAGACAATTGGAAAAACGGGGATCCAGCTAGGAGAGCGACCATAATTATATAGAAAAACGGTTGTACCACGCGATTAGTGTCTCGAAAATATTATTTTAGACTCGTATTCCCAATATTATGTCACTCAAGGTTCAAAATATTCATGAATGCCATTTTTTGTATGACAGTTCGACTTTGGCAGAAGCCTATCATTGATGGCTGTAAGAAACCAATCAAGCCGTGACAGAGATCATCTCTTGTATGTGAAAGAAAACGCGCTAGCCGTAGCACAGCACTTGCGGGATAATTATTTATAGATTAAAAGAAATTAGTAGTACTTACGGTATCCTGCAAATAGATCCTTTAGTGTGAAAAGTTTTGCTTCTCACTTTTAATGTGGTACTTAAAAGTTACAAAGTCACTGCACCATATTCGGAAGACTTTGATACGAGTGTTTACATCAGTAAACGTTTTCATTATATTTCGTCTTGTATAAAACCGAAAGAACCTTTCTTTTTTAGAAGAAACGTCATAATCGCGGCGTCATTGATAAGAACCCTTTGCAATTTATGCTTTTGTTGGAGGTTGGGTAAACTGATGGGAACAAGTGCGTTAATCCTTATTGCGCCATAATAACTTTTGCTGATCAACCAGTCTACATTTATCCCCAACAAGTATCCAAGAGAGCTTCAGTTAATGATACATTGTTTGATGTGTTTATTTTACGGTAGTCAAAATTTTTGTTTCCCTTCAAAAAAACTTTGTTGCTTTATTAAATATCCTATTTTACACATGTGACCAATTTTTCGTGACGTATAGTAGGACAAACGATGAGTGGTGAACGTTACATTAGTGAAGCAATATGGTCATGTGATTAAAATATATTATTAGAATATGCCATAAGGAAAATCAACTCTCTCCCAAAGTAAGTGTTGATGCTTTGATTGTTAACAGTAGATACTCTATGAACTACTTATTCAACCAGTTTGCTAGTTCGCTATGCTTTGTTGTTTAACACATCGAGGCCTTGTTTTAAATAGCTTCTTTGGACATTGCGATAATGAGGTGTGACAATCATGTAATTGTACACGCTTTCAATCTTTTGGTCATTCACGTTCAATACTGAATATTAATATGGAAATACAAACACTAAATTATGAGTTACACAGATACCATGGAAAACAGCCTGTGGCTTTTCTATCGAGTCACGCGAAACCAATAAAATGCTGGATGCACGATGGAGGTTTAGAACTTATGAATAATGCTTTTAACGCGATTACGTAGCTTGAGTATATGTGCGTGATTATTAAAATGCTGTAGTCAATATCTACATTCCCTGTACATTCATCTCAACCAGTCGTATGATATATTTCACAATCTGATGGAATATTTATAATTTATACACAAGAGTATAAAAGTAATTCGCTATGAGGAAAGCATTTACAGACGAAGAAAGTTATTACCCGTACCTTCGTCATCAACTAACCAATTAAGAGGCTAATAAATATATTTCGTGGACTGGACCTTAGAAAAAACTTCCTCATAAACCCTTACTCTTCTATAACACACACCATTGTTTCTCTCTTAATTCAATTCACTATAATCATAATAGTAATAATCATCTTCACTACATTGTTTCGGAATTTGATAACTCTCCTTTCTTTCACCACCACCCCATGGCGTTCCGCCTACGATCTTCGCCTTGGTACCTAAACCTCTTTTCGCAAAAGCTTTCCAAATCTCACAGCTGTTCTCACCACCGGTTAACACTTTATCCGCTTGTAATATCGCATCACGCGCATTAATAAATGTTGGGCGGCAGGGTTGTAGCTTCATTCCATCGAGGACGAGTTGAAGTATCAGTGTATTTCCGTGCTTGGGGTATTTGTGTGTTGTCGAGGAAGGCGAGAATGTGTACCACGAGAGAAGATCATCAGAATCTGTGGATGTTGGGGGGAACCATTGCGTGGTAAAACCATGCTTGTCAACTAGGTTCCAGAATACTTCATATAGCATGTTTGCCCAAACAGCGCTGTTGATGTAAACGGAAAAATAATAGAGGTGAGTTTATAAAATTTTGATGTCAACTAAAGATTCACTATGCACTACCTATAGCTGTTGCTTACCCTTTCGCATGAACGCCCCAGTATCCAGGTTTGCCCAACCAAATAAACGTCTCGGGATTTGTCTTTATCGATGTCGAATACTGTCCAAATTGAAGGGAGTTTAAAAATTAAAATTAGGATATGACCTTGATCTTTATACAGCTTGCACACTTTTCCCCAGATACTTTTCGTTCTCCATTTTCATTTTATAGATTACTTTTAACGGAAACTCGTTTTCTCTCAAATCCCACAAAACAATCACTCACCTTATATCTCCTAATCCCTTCTCCACCATTGGCCCAATCGCCCATGCCAAACTCAACAGTACGATCCATAGATGGCTTGACACGTAATATCGTGGCGAAGAAATCACCCCAGCCTTCTCCCATACCACCAGATTCACCCCATCCGAGACATCCACTGTTAGCCGGGCCTCCAGTTAGACGAGTTGAAATTCCGTGACTGTATTCATGGATCTAATTGAGATTTGGAAAGGAACGGGTTAAATCTGGTTATTTTCGGTATGATCCCGTTATCTTATGCACACAATACTGGTACTACAATACAAAACTCCTTCCCCTGTTTGATAAACTTACAACAATTCCAGACTCGAGATCACCATCTCTCCATGGTTTAACAACATCCCACACGTACATACGCATTTTACCGTGTTGACCATCGGGTGGAGTTGCGAAGTTTGCATTGTTATAACTGTTCAAATGGACAAAAAGACAAAGAGCTGTAAATACGTATGTTGCAAAGAGGGGGGGTAAGGGAGACAGTATCACAGATATGCGAAGACATGTCGAATATGCATAGGTGCAACACGTGCATAAGATTGAAGTAGATTATGATGCAACAGATGATGTAATATGTACATCAACGTGACACAGCTATAAACATAATTCCATATCACGTGAACTTACCCTGATCCATCCTGCGCATTAGCGATGACGGCATCTTTTTCTTTTCCTCCTTTTCCATGGTTAGTCTGTTGGAAATTACCTGCCACTTCATTAAAGCCATAGCGATAGAAGAGGTCGTGAATCTAATATGGATTAAAATGATAAAAAGTGATGACATTTTAAAATAAAGGAAACGCAAGCAAAGACGCAAGCAAACAAACAAAGCACACAGGTAAACAAATAGGGTGTTGATTAATCAGCAACTATTATTCATCAGCCACAGCATTTTCTTACCATGTTATTCCAATAGAATAGGTTAGTAACACTCGAGTCAATGTAATCCTTGGGCCTGTCTGTCAGATTCAGAGGGAAATCAAACACCAGATCAGGACCACCTTCTGGTCGATAATTGTCTTTCCACTCCCAGTTTCCGGCCAAATTCTCATGAGCATAAACATTATTTCCAATGGTAGAGGTATAATTGACTTTGCCCTGTGTATGCCAACCACCAGGAGATGATATGATATCATGTGGATCGATGACAGTTTTACGATCTCCTTCGGATGGATCATTTAGTCCTAATGGATAGATAGTATACATTGCATCAGATACCCAGTCCATGATGGCATGGATTCTTCCACTGTACATATTTATCTGAGCATGATACCAGTTTTCTTCCATTTCCCACGTGAGGTCCCATACGGGTTCAAGGGTGTATGCAGACACGGCAATGTAAGCTTCTTTTATTATTACATCCGAGAGGGCAAATGGGACGTTGGAGAGTTGGTATACAGGTGAGGAATCGAAAGAACTTTTAGTTGTTATTGTCGAGGGTCTGACAATTTCGAGATTAATGTGTTGTGCGAAACGTTGCAATGCTTCGACAGGCGTTAACCTCGGCATATGACCATAATCACGAATATGGCGACCAACGTTGTAGGGCCTCTGGTTATGGCAAGGTCCGCGGTTGTATCTGGCCGTGTTAGAGGAACGTCTTCTTTTCGATCCAATGACAAATTGGTTTGTGTTTTCCTCGTCTTTAATACGGTTATCAGTTGTAATGTTCATATGACAGGAATGTGTACAAATCGTATTCTTTTGATAAGAGGGAATTCCATAACCCGAAGTTCCGTAACTTATAATTCTTCCTTGATCATCAACATTTACATTAATATCTCCATTAACAATCTCCAATCCATTAGCAATCTGCCTCATGTAAACGTGCGTAACCCCATTATGCTCCGATTTATACGCATTCTTAGTCACTAGGTCGGCTGCACTCAAATGTTTTCGGGCATACTCTTCTGCTATACTGGTTGGGTTTGTTGTGCGAGAGGAGGAATAGACATACTCGTGAACTGGGAGGGAGTCATATCTTTGTTGAGGGAGGTCTGCACCATAGTTGGGAAGGCGAATGCGGTGTGAATGAGAAAGGAGGACGTTGGGAGAGAGGGAAATACAGAGAAGCAGGAACGCAGAGAGCGAGGGTCGTTTCATGTGTGTTTGTCTATTAATTAGTATGTTCTAATAATTTATAGAAGGTCTCTTTAAATTTCTTGATAGATCTATTGCTGACCGATTATTAGCGACTCTTTGAACACGCTCTCCCTTGCAGAGCTAGTGGAGAAAAGAGTGTCTATATATATAACCGATTCTGTAAAATACACAATCAATAAAAATAACATTAGTATTCAACATTAATTGTTGTATTCATTGTATCACATTATTGTTATGCATTATCGATAAAGTAGTTTGTTCTCATGACTGATCCTGTCATATGACTAGGAGTTCAAACGTTAATTCGATAGCCAACTCACTTTTTAACTTTATTCAGTTAACCCATTCTTTTTTGCGTCATATGCTGGGCGATTGTCGCGATATTTCATGATAAAACCATTATGCTTACTATTAATAAGCGAGAGAAGAATGCCAGCAGTTTGTGTATTAATAGCAATCAGTTTATCGCATAAACCACATAACAATTTATCCATCCATCATATCCCCCCAGGCCATTGCCAATTATATCCGTGCACAGCCATCCACGAAATAGGACGGGAAGAGGGGCGAGTTAAATCACTTATTATTATCGTTAGCTATAGTCCCTTATTGTTTATCCTTGCCCAATAGTCGCTAGCTATTCTTTGTCTATTGCAATACAAAGCCGCCCCAAATCCCTCCGATGTATACAAATTTCGATATCAGAACGAACAGTTGCGTAGGTGAGAGACAATATAGCAGACAGATATATGTTAGATGCACTAGTTGGATGTGTTCACTCGACCAGCCAATCTGTCTGTTTCCCCTGTGACCACGCGACCCCCCTTTTTTCTTGATTCGGATTAGCAGCAAAATTAAAACCACGCGATCGATCACATAATAAATGCACCCCTTGCTGTACGAGTGTTTCCATATTTGTCCAGATCAGAAATATGACCACAAACACGTTTAATCTAAAAATCTTGGAAAATATCCTTCCAGAAGCGTGTGTTAGAACAACATTCTCTCTTGCTTACGTGAAGCATTAAACCAATGGTCGAAGAGTCGACGATCAGGGGCTTCGCATAACGATCAGCCAACATATGATTTTATCGTAATAGCAAGAGTAAGCATTTTGCATTGACATTTAGGTTATGTGTTCCGAGGTTCCAACTGTTACTGTGTGAGAAAATATTCCATTGCATTGTCTTTAACCGAGAATGTATTCGGTATGGGCGCAGCGTTCTTTAACACAAATTTTATAATGCTGTAATATACATTGTACTTTAACTCATTAACTTAATTAATTATAATATTAAGAGTGCATATTACTTCGCGTATCGATAAATAAACTTTATTCAATCTATAACTAAAACGTCCAAACCCGTACGTCCTCAATAGCAACAACACAACTACAACTTAGCCTCAGCCTTCCCTTCCTTAGCCAAAGCATATTCAAACACCTCCCTCATTTCTTTTGCCGATTCTCTCAGATAGTGCCACATGTGATCGTTCTTTAAATGTTTACTCACGATGTTGAAATTCATCCAATTGTTATTGATCATGTATGCAATTCCGTAACCATCAGGCACCACTTCTCCCCACCCATAGCCAATAAAGTGTTCGGAAGAAAGTTGCGAGGTAGAAAGGTTCCAGTGAGTGGACTTGGCATAGGTGGGATCCGTGAAGATTGATGGTTTGGGTTCGTCGGGTTTCAGTAACATTCGAAGACCTATAAAATGATCAATGAATAAAACCGGAAATCGAAACGGAAAAGACGAATGACAGATCGAAAAGTATTGGTTCCGCGACACATGAACCACATCCCGCACTTGGAAATTGTATCAAACATGATCATCGTGAAGTTGATAGATTTAAAATGCGGGATCGTACTTCATACGCTTGATTTGTTTGTTTTTTTTTTTTTGGGTCGCGTGATTAACTAGTTACGGAGCCTGTTTGTTCCCTTACCGAATAATAGCCGATCACATCCAAATCCTTCAACAGCTTCGGACATGTACTTCACGTGTGCCGCAATTGCCTTACGACCCAAGGCCGCCTTTTCTTCGATCTATATTGGCAAAAATTTGGTGAATAAGTTTTACAATAATTGATTCATTGGAGCCCTCAAAGTATCTGTCAGACTTCATTTCGTTTTACCAACCAACTCACCGGCACATCTGGATTCTCCATAGCCTTAACCCACCTAGCCGAATCTACCGATGTAGTTCGGCACACTTCTGTCCTTCCATGCTGAAACTTCCTCGTCTGAGCACTTTCATATGTCGCCCTAACTGTCCCATACATCTTATAATACGCAAGTTGTATCACCATCTGGGCATATGCGTCCGGAGATAACTTCAACTTCTTAATCGTGTTCTTCCCATATTCTTCATACGCGCAAACGCGAAGGTCGTGCTCGGAGACTAGTCTATCGAAATTACATTCGGCAGAACGGATGGCTGTAACTAAAGCGGGCGTGAACGTAAAGTGAAGTTGGCTTGGGGTGGGAAGGTTTGGACGAACTGTCGGAGAGCCGTGAGAGATTTTGTCATTATAGAGGACTGAGCAGACGTAATCGTTTAGCCGGCAGGTTGGGGTGCCGTCCATCGAGGAGTGCTATTTATAAAAATCGAATACAGTTTAGCTATGCAGGCTTAACAACCTAACTTAAACTTTAAAGTTTCTTCCTTCAACCCAGCCCATTTCTTTTGCTTCTGTTTCCTTTCATTACCTCTCCATTGAAACCAGCCTTTCCATTATCGAAAATGATGAACTGTAAACTTTTATCAAAGAACCTGTTTCTTCCATCTCCTGCCCAGCACGCGTAACTTAGTTCATCTCTCGTGACCGGTGTCGAATCGTCTAGACATATGGCAAAGGCTGAACTTTCGATTTTTTCCAGGTTTGCTGCGTGCTTGGGATCAATAGAAAGCAGCAACGATCGATAATCCGTCCAGTTATCACGGTTCTCGGTCGTCAATGCACCAATTGGGGGATCTTTGGAGTAGCCGGCTTGGGTATAGACTTTTTGGATCTGGCTGGTTGGATAAATCATGAAAATGCGATACAGATGCTCTATTATAAATTACTGTATTTCCGTATTTGCGTGTATGATGCTAAATAGTTTGCAATTGTTTCATCTTTTTTTCGCGTGTTTTCATTTCATTCTAGTCTCTCCCTTTTCTCATCGGTACCTATACAAAAAAAAAACTTATCTATCTTATGCCTTCTCACCTCTCAATTTCAGCAGTAGACAACTGCTGTCCATCCACAACTAGATCAACGATAAAAAATTTGTTATTTCTGATCACAACAACGTGGTTGTTCTTATCCGGATCAAAAGTCTTCCCGTAATCGGAAGGTTTCGCGGGGTATCGGCATGCGTTAAACATCCATTTGTAGCTGTCCATGCAAATAGGAAGGTTTTTGGCGTATTCTGGTTCTAGCTGTTGGCTAGATTTTGGGTGAGGGGGTAGAGAAAAGTACGTGGGTCATTGGTATAACACATTTAGTATTAAAAGCCGTACGAGTCATGTTTCGCTCACTTTAGCCATGCTACTATTGCCCAATGCTCGTTTCCGAAACACGCATTGATACATCAATTCTATAAATACTCACGTGTTAACCAGCTTTCTAAACTCCAATGCAGCCGTAGCAATAGCAGCCGCCCTCTTGGCAGGATCCTTTCGCTTTGGATCATCTTTATAAGAATAAAAATAACTCACATAGACAACTACGGGATCCCGGTAACCAAAGTATGCCACATCATTCCACCAATCTTCCAACCAATTCACTACTCCAGGAGTGTTGGCCTTGTCTAGTAATCTCTTGTAAAGCGCCTCGCCCATACCACCCGGTTTGCGAAATTCGTCAACTACTGCTTCGGTTTTTGCATATTCTTCTGACGTACATAATGGTTTAACGGATTGCAAATATTTGTCGAGAGTCGCCGAAAGTGGAGGGACGGGAAGACTGGGAAGAGATTTCTGATAACGTAACATGGGACCCACGGACGTGTCGACTGGGTAAGGTGTGCGATTAGCAGCAGAGGCTGAAAAGGACGCCATTTTTGAAACGTACTTGGTAGAACAATGAAGAGACGAATGAGAAAACGGTGATGGCTGACGACAAAAAGTGATCAATTTTGTAATTGATAAATGCTTAGATGATACACACTTGATGTTTCCGTTGTAATAAGCCGACGTTAATATTACTACTACCTAAGGAGCGAAGGGATCTAATTCTAAAAACCATAACACTCTTTTCACGATTCAAAAGAGCGAGCAATCTTGATGCTAAAAGATGATCTATTTTTCAAGTTTTGTTGCAGGAGCGTGACTACTGTATTACCTCTGCCGCCAGTCAAAATCTCAATGCTACATATTAAGTACTGTAGTTGAGTACAATAAACGAGAGTTGATGTGCTTAAAAATAGAACTCAAAATTTCTTAAATACAGTATTAAGTATGTACAACAACGAAAAAAAAAAAGAAAAAGCCTTTCCTTCTTCCCACAGTTAACAGGCCTTAAAAAAACAGTCTTCACATATTGACGGACCTGAACAAGAATTTATCGCAACAACCAAATTTATTTTATTAAAAAACTAAACATGTCAAACTATTTCATTAGCAAGGTCCATAGTGACAAAGCGCGGTTAAACGGTGGCACTGAAATGCTAGAAAATTTTACCGCAGAAGTAGAGGCTGCCATTGGATGGGCAGAGAATAGGTTGCCGAACTTAAGACTCTCAATAAGGACCTTAACAGGATGAATTCTGTAAGTTTTTTATTTTTATAAACTTGTATTGAAATGATGAACTGGGAAATGGTGATATGATTTTATTGTCGGTTTGGATCCATGCCGCGCTCCTTGTTATCATGATGGTACCCTCGGGTTAAGTGAGAGAGTAACTTTTCTTTTGCGAACCATGACATATCTTAAACACCATATCCTATTAATTAATTTATATACTTTAGCCTAGATTAAGATTTGCGGAGATTATAAACCGGACTGAGGACCCGTATATTACAGTGAGTATCAATAAATTAAACTGTTATCATTAAGAATTGATCATTTATTAAGTAGTAAGATTTTAAACTGATTGTCCTCTTTATTTTACAAAGAATAATATTGTAATAATAAATAAACAATTTTATAGGAAATGTATATTCTGATTGCGGAGGATGAGGCCGAACGTGCTGGCCCTCAACCTTTAATTATATACTGAATATGGAAAGCTTGGGCAGCTACAACGTCAATCCCCTACGATCCATTGCATGTGAGGTTTTCGATATGAGTGGATCGGACAATTTTTGGTTTAAGATGCTTGCCGAGAATCAAGGCGCGGAGTGTCTTAATCCACCCGACGGATATGCGTCTTTAAATACTCACGGCGCTATACGTATAATGTATCAGGAACTGATGAATAACTGCCGCAATTCATCCAATTATGATGCGGTTAATATAATCAGACCTGTCACTATTCCAACGGGTGTGGGTGACGAATCCGTTGAGGTCAGGCTGCAGGATTATGCGGCACATGCCATACTAGAAGCTTTGTAAGTCAAAGTCTTGAAGTCTTTGTTATTATTATAGATAATACCTATTGATTTTTATAGGCGCAATATTTGGGAGTATCCATGGATTATGCAGTGAGTATTGACGATTTCCCCACTCCTAGTACCCTCTAGTGTTATGCATTATAATATACAAATTATCATCATTATTATCCCTAACGCGTGTATAAAATATTAAGAGTTTGCATGTAACATTTTTCGAAAACGCGAAATCGATCTTCGTCGTCAATCACTCAATGCTCGTGGAATTCATATATTTGTTAATTATAACTGTTGTCGATGTGTGTGCAAAAAATTGACACAGAATATTAAAGTATGATTATTATGTGAAATTCATCGTACAACTATACGTCGCAAAGCCGCTAGAACGTCATGTATCGTTTTGTGATTATTATCTACACATATACCATAACAAGATCAGTAGGAGTGCAAGTAAATTGTTGATAATCCAGTCCAGAGTCTTTGAAACAAACATGTGGTGACAATGACTAGCAGGTAATAAGAAATGCCCTATTTATTATAATCGATTCTGTGAATAAATTGTATGTCGCTCATTAGTAAAGACGATACTAATGACTTATAGCAGCGGTCATCATCCTTCTGCTCCTATGTCTTGGTTAATTTTGGGTCTAATGCTAGCTGACAGCCTCATTAAGAAAATGCATTTATGCAGGGAACGATTGTTACGAAATTCGCACGCGCCACCATTCAGTAGTTTTCCTTCATTTCAATTGGCTGTTGGCAGATCGATTAAAGTGTTTCGAAAAAAAGTTATCTTTACACATTTAAGTTAATAATAATATGGTAAAGACCAAAGGGAAGGATTCGGGAAGTAAGGATAAAGGCAGTAAGGATAAAGGCAGTAAGGATAAAGGTAGTAAGGATAAGGGAGGAAATAAGAAAAAAGGAGGAAAGGCGCAAGAGAGTGGAAAAGGTAAGTTGAACGTGGCAAGGAAGGTGAAAGTCAAACATATCGAATGTTTTGGTATTGATACACGCATATCCGTATTTCTACCAATATTAGACGATAGTAAGGACAGTAAATTGAAGGGTAATACGATCAAGGTGAGTATGTTTCTTTCGCAAGCATTAGACTAGAATTGTAAAATAAAGCTAGTCCTGCATATTTGGTGCTAATCCTGTTATGATAGGTTCGGCATATTCTCTGTGAGAAACACTCGAAGGTAAAATTTGGTTTGACAGATAAACGATTGAAGGCAGGCAGTCAACGATTCGCTTAGCTCATTAATTACTACGCATCGATTCCAATCAGGCTCTGGAAGCATTACAAAAATTAAAAGAGAGCGAACGCTTTGACAAAGTAGCTGCGGAATACAGCGAAGACAAAGCAAGACAAGGAGGCATGTGTAGAACGGTTATCGTCGATTGATACAACTTTTTTTGCGCGGATAATCATCAGAGGGAAAATAACTTTGGACGCTTCGTTGTCATAGGTGATCTTGGCTGGCGTATGCGTGGAACATTGTTACAAGAATTTGAGAAAGCTGCATTCAACTTACCAACAAGTACGGTTGGTAAGTTACAATTCGTAATTTAGATGACGTCCTTGTTAAGAGTAAAAAAAAACGGGCTGTTTATTCAGTTATTCGCTAGATTCACCGATATATACTCCTGAACCTGTGCGAACGTCAGAAGGATACCATATAATAATGGTTGTAAGTATAATCATTATGTTAGTGCTTTGTTATATGTGTTTCTGTTTAGGAATTGACCGCTTGTCTATGTGTAATAGGAAGGAAGAAAATGATATCTCTGATGGAATGAAGAAAATAATTTTGGAGGATGTATCACTCGTTATTCCCCACACACTCAGTGCCAGGTTATAACCAGCCCTGGATGCCACTGCCTCTGTCTAATATACATAGTAATTAATTATCAGGAAAAACGGGAACAATGAATTTCCCTTATCGAAACTCTTTTTTGGCTAATTATAAAATTCTCTGTATTGGGAGACCCTCACACCATCGGTTTGCTCATTCAAAAAGTGTCAGATGATGACCTTTTCTTCCTACTAAATCATTTTGAATTGGATCACGAGAATTTATTACAATGAGAACATCGACAGCAAAACGGCCATGGAATCTTATTCTATTTAACGTATTTACATAAATTATCCCTCTCTCCTTCAGGAAAGGGATTATTATTATAGCTGCAATGTTTGGATCGAGTAATCGCGTGCATAAATACTGAACAATAGAACAATAGAGAATTAAACTAATGATAGAGCTTAACATGAAAATGTCTCGCTTCCTACAAGCCTTTCCTCTTTGTCTATCCACATTGAACTTCCTCCAGGGTGTTCACGAGCATCTGTTTGGATTTAGGCTCAAACTCCGATCACTGTGATGGCAGACCTACAACTACCTGGAATAAGCTATCGTATTCGGCTCAGTTTCACAAGTCATAGTCATCTATTACGGACGAATTTAACCAGACTATGCGTTGATAGCTCCTGGCTGTTATGCATAAGTGAAGAAAGTCTTAACAATCGACTTGATATAAATGGTGCTCAGTTCGTATGATTTATAAATAAAGAATCATTGAGTATAGTTATATATACATGAAACGAAATCAGAGCTAACATAAAGCCCAAAATTTACCGTTACTATCGCAAAAACAGTAATTCAAGCATGTACAGACACGTTAACCGTATCGTGTACCACTGTACAATTTTTTCCCCAATACCGGTTTTCGTTTGCTGCTTTCAAACCGCTTGAGCCGATCGCGCAATGACCGATTCGAATCCGTACCATTGTCCAATGAAGTCGTGGCGGTTTTCGCCGTCGAATTAGATTTTGAATCTGAATCTTTTTGGACCTTTTTCTGAATCTTTGCATTTCCGGTATTAGACAGTTTAGCATAAAATTCGGCAGGTGTTAGCGGAACAGACGTATTAGGCCAAGGAGTTGTCTGGAAGTTTCTTTTCTTTGAACCCGGTGATGAAGTTATTGGAGTCTTGGAGCTGTCTAACCCCCCTTGCGCCAGCTTTGGGCCAGTACTAGTCCTTACGTTATACGTTGTAACCGGAGTAAACTGCATCGAATTGGATATTGGAGAAGGATCAGTAAGTTCCATAGCGCTTGTTAATCTCGAATCAGTCCTATTATTTCTCGAAACATTAATAGGCAAATCTTTAGATATTTTGGAGGAGCGAGTGTGCTCGCTACTTGGGACTGCAGGATTGTAAAAGATATTCGTTTCCTTATTAATGGTGTCCAACTTTGTTGTTATATTTTTCATTGCGTTGTCCACTCTACGATCATTTGTGACCTCGCTTCCTGAAGTCTTCGCTTGATCATATCTTTTAATGCCGTGCAACTGAGCAGAATCCTGATAAGCAAGCGGTGAACTGGGTTTCGGCGAGTTTCTAGTATCCGTATGCGATTGATTGGATGACAAGCCTCTCGTTTCTCCTGGCATGCGTGAACGTGAATGGGATCGTCGCAACAGGGGGCTTACTCTTGGCATATCCAGTATTCCCGATATGTTATCGTCGTCCAGGTTTATCTCATGATCTGCAAACAAACGCCAAGAGTTTTTGTCATCATTAACGACAGCACTTTTGCGGTTCGACATCAAGTTTGTTTGTAATTCCTCCATCGGAGCCGTATGTGCTTTAATTGTTTGACTTGATGTTACGTCGTTTGTTTTGAGATCATCTGTTGGGTTAGAATTTTGTGTCCATTTTCCTTTGGTTGTCGAATTTTGTATCGTGTTTTTAAGATCTTGAATAGTTTCGTTCGCTTTTTGAAGCTTATCTCGTAGATCCTCTATTTCCCTTCGCAGCTCGACGTTCTATCAAAAATAAAAAGGATAAGTAACTGAAGTCGGGTGTATTTATCAAGGAAACCAAAAATCGAAACGTGCAAGTCTTTCGACAGAGTATGTTTAATTTATAGCTTGTATATTGCGGCGTCTTGGCTTCGTGTTTGTCATAATCAATCACCACAAAAAATATGGACATACCTTTTGGGCAAGATTCGATTTATCAGTTAGATGAAACAGCTGCAGTTTTAGGTCAAAGTTCTGTTTCTTTAAGTCCGACACCAACTGAATTATAATATAGTAGAGTAAGAGTAAAAAAGAAAATAAAATAAAAAGAAATAAATGGCATATTCTGGCAGTGAAAACACTGTTATAGATGCACAGTTGAACGTAAGAAACACGTTTCTATTGACATATGTCTCCGTGACGCACCTTTTCTGATTCTCTAATAGATAAATTCTGACCTTTACGAATACCCATTCTTTGGCTGACAGAATTTTCTGAATTAAGACGATTCTTTATATTCCTTAATGGTACGTGTCTTGGCCTCTTTGCATCAAGCGCCCCTGAGTCATGGATCAGCAGGCCTTCGTTTTTGACGGAAGTCTTATTCATGGATATTAAAATAGGCTGGTTTGGTCGTAAGTTAACCGACTATTATTAAGAGTCGAAGGTGTGAAGCGAGATATTTTTAGGGGGACAACAATACAGGCGCGACTAAATATTCATGTTACACGGGGGTTTCGATTGGGTAATTGCATCTTGTGAGACCTCTGTTATTATTATTTTGAAACGCGAAAATTAGCGGCAGTCATGTGTTCAAATTGTTCATTATAATTACATAGTCAAAAAATCGACGGGCTGTTTAATATTAAGATACAGAGTTTTATGAAAATATTTGGTTATATTGGACTACATTTTGCGTAAATTACGCAATACCAATTTCGTATCACTAGAGTAATCTGATCAAAAGTTTGTCTAGCTTCTGAAGGAAAGATATTTGGTAACTGATTTAAAAGAGATTGCAAGTCCGTTTCGTTATCATCAGGTAAATCAATAAATTCATTGACCGGTCTTGTCCCAATTGATAGCATCTTTGATATTAAATGACTTCGGCATGGAAGGTGAGATAAGATTTTGTGGATACTGCTTCGTCGTAGAGGCAGCCATTCGAGATTGGCAGAATAGTTTGCGATACTGAGTCTGACATAATGAGTTAGAGTGAGTTTATAGATAAAGAATTTCGAAAATAATAAAATTACCTTAAAACTATAAATAATTCCGGCATCGCGCGGTTGCAAGTGAGCCGTAGTATTAGGGGGAAGATAATGTACCGTGATGTTAGACAATGTGGTATCTTTGTAGAGTGAGTGACAAGCAGCATTATCGACGAGCAAAAGAATATTTTGTTTCTGCCGTTGCATGAGGGAATTTATTCTGTTAAAATAATGGTTAAAGATGGAGCTTTGCATCCACGCTTTTTTATTCCAGTAATATTAAACTAGTAAACTTGATTTTTCGATATTTTTGATTGGGCGAGGGTTTTCGAACTTGTGAATAGAGAGAGGCGGGAATTTTTCCTCACCCGCTGCGAAGTTCTTTAGACTTTTTCGTGCCAGAAACAGGCCGAGTTGATAAGGTTCGTGTTGGCTCCATTCGCCAACATAGTACGGTTTCATCAGCATTAAAATGTTGCACAATTCGTAAGCAGAAGTGATTTCTCTTAGTTCTGCCGGTAATTCTCTAGATCTTCCAATGGTGTACTGTTTTCCTCTCCTATTCTTTAATGTGAATTCGGTTCTTGAAATTTTCCAGCCATCCGTTTGAGCCATATGATGTGGCCAGACACTGACTGATTGTCGTTTACTGCATTCTCACCAGAGCTTTTTCTAGATTTGGTTTCTGCTGTTGGGGAGGTCGCATCCAACACATAGTTGTAAAGGCTACAGTATTAAGTAACTATCCAAGATTTGTGACAATGTTGATGATCTAGTGGAAATAGTACTTTTGTTGTTGGCAATTCTTGCACAAACTGGCCAGTGAAGGCAGGGTCTGTAGCTCAGGTTGTAATACTTAAAGTCAAGATTCAGTGAATGATGGTCCCAAATAAATGGAATTATCCCAATCGAAAACCACGATGTACTGTATGTGTAACATAAATATTTAGTCGCGCCTGTCCCTAAATATAAGATATCAAACTTCTTTGGCTGTTAAGATCTTGAATAGTTTCGTTCGCTTTTTGAAGCTTTCCCCCGTAGAGTTATAGATGCACAATTGAACGTAAGGAACGCGTTTTCTATAACATATATCCCATTTCTGATCCTCCAATAGGTAAATTACGAATACCCATTCCAGAATTTTCTGAAACTGGCACGAAATTCTAACCCAACAGATTATCTCAAAACAAACGACGTAAACGATTGAAGCGCATACGGTTTCGGTAGAGGAATTACAAACAAACTTGACGTCGAACCGCAAAATAGAGATGACAAAAACTCTTGGCGTTTGTTCACGGATCACGAGATAAACCTGACGACGACAACATGTCGGGAATACCGGATATGCCAAGAGTAAGCCCCTTCTCCCATTCACGTTCACGCATGCCAGGAGAAACGAGATGATTGTCATCCAATCAATCGCATACAGATACTAGAAACTCGCTGAAACCCAGTTCACCGCTTGCTTATCAGGATTCTGCTCAGTTGCACGGCATTAAAAGATATGATCAAGCGAAGACTCCAAGAAGCGAGGTCACAAATGATCGTAGAGTGGACAACGCGAAGAAAAAATACGTTGGTCAACCTGAAGAAACAGTAATGGTTGAGACAGCTAGGCCCAGTACTCCACCATCACAGCTGATCACAACTGTAGCTGAGCAAAATACTCCAACCAAGGGTGGAAAATGAATGAGTAAGTTGGAGCACCATGGAAAAGCAATACCGTATAACAACAAGGCACCAATCCACAAAGCACCTTTTGACATGGCCTGGTCGGAGCACTTTGAGTGATGAATTTGAGGCAAAGTTGGCCTGATTGTTTCAAACAGATATCCCAGAATGTATAGCAAATCTCGTCCCTTTCAGTCGTTGTTTAATGTTCCAACAATAATAGTAATTGGCAACAGACGCAGTTTAGATAATCATTTCAAATAAATTACGAGTTTAATGTTACAATACACGTGCGTTGAAATATCTGTATCAAGTATGCTACTGACTCAAGGCTGGAAGGATCACGGATCGAAAGCTTACGACTCCTTTCATCCATATCAAATGACATATTCACGGCAACCTAAACTCCTCCTAGTCAATAATGCGTGTAATTGTGTGATTGATCAAGACTGAGATATGTCATATGTTCGAACGTGAGGGAAAAGCATTATTGCAACCGATTTACATACAGTGTGTAACAAAAAAAAACCGGATATTTTTTTATACGACGTAAACGCGTCTTACGCGTTTGTTTCTTGTCCGATTTGGGAGATTTAA
>CAJVPI010000135.1:0-50379 GCA_910592345.1 Paraglomus brasilianum
GATCAGCAAATCTTGTCGAATAATGGAATAGCATGGGATTCAGAGGATGAAGTAGTTCTTTATAGAAGGTTAATAATTGTTGTAAAATTTAGAATGGCTACATTATTTACTGGGTAATAATAACGTAATATTCATTGACGCCTACTTATACAGTATTTGAACATGAGAGTTTATTTGGTATAATATACAATAGTTGGTATATAGTAATAGAAGACAACATCAACAAAGTATTTATTCTATTTTCCTCATTGTTTTGTTATATTAATCAGGACTGATACATAATGGGTACGCTTATATCAATGCTTTTCCATACTGGCCGCAAGCTAACGTTAAATGAGGAATTGCATGTGAAAATTCATGTTGATCACTTTCCCCGCAATATTTCTGAACTATAATGTCACAACGACCTGCCTTAATATTTTTCCGATGCAAGTGACACATGTTGCAGTTTCAAACGGGTGTATTCATCATGTATTAACGTTGTCTAATACAACCTAGTTCAGTTTTCCGAACTGAATGATTTTATCGCCCTAGACTTGCGCTGTATTTGAACTTTACGAAAGAATTATCTAAGCAAAGATCATTACTAGTTTCCTGAATAAGTTTCTCGAAAAGTCTTGATTCATAATCGCTTCGCTTGGTTTATTGTTTCCTGACGGCTAAAGAAAAGAACCGACAACCCCTTTTGGTCATTTGCTTTTGTGAAAGAATGACCACTCGATGACTTATATTATCAACTTAGCTTTACTTAGGATAGTAATAGATCTACAGTATTTAAGCCTGGAAAAGTACTCGGCCCTTGATTTCTTTATTTGTCAAATTTTATGGGAAAGCTTCAGCATATTGAATGTGTATTGCGTGCATGACACATTGTAAAGAAGAGTCTTTTACAAAAGTAACGCTGACTTGGTCAAACTTGTTGTTATTCACACCTTGAGTGTAGATGAAAATAATCAATAAAACTGGTGTGGTTCTAATTGACTTTAAACAAAATATTTGATATATTCACAAGACATATTATCTAATCTTCCATAATTCTTTTTGTATTAATTACATTGAACACATGGTCACTGTTAACAGACTGATTATGGAACCTCTTGGCCTCAATCACACAATCGTTAGACGAAATTGAGCCGTTCCTCAATTTCACGATTTTCTTTCAACATAAATAGTACAACGAAAGTTCTTCAGAGAAGGCTCGTGAATTCATTCGTGTGGGATTGGTACGCTTTTATATGTTATCATCTACAGTATCTATATTAGTAGGGGAACCCCCGAAAGTTCGTACTATTAGGCGATCCGTGCACTACCATCAGATGACATGTAGATCATTCTATCCAAGTAGGGTTTTGTTCGCCGACCGTTTTTGTAATATCCTCCCAATCAAACCCTCTATCCTTGGCAATCTGTCGTTTAATGGCTACCAATGTACCTTAAAGTCTCCTCACGAGATCACATCTGAGTATTCATGTTGCAGAGTACAATCCATACACGGAGTAACTATGCTTGTTTATTTTTTGGAGAAAAAATGTGTGGAGTATCATGAGTATCATCAGGTCTGTTTCTATTCTTGAAATTTTGGAAATTCTCTTCTGGTCCCTAGTCGAAACTCGATGGAGGATTCGTCTTAACAATTGGCGCCCCGGACGGACGATCAAGAATGGGGTTAACGTTTATCCTATTCACAGATGATTCTCAACAACTTTTATTATGAAAATAATTATTATATGAGGTAGGTAGTAAAAGGTATATCTGATTGGAAGGAAAGGTCAAGAGATTTTCTATATAAGAACTTTGAATATAGACGTTGCTCCACCGTCTAATATCAAAAAAGCAGAAACTAAAATTTACCCCCATATCTTTTTCTCCCCATATCTTCCCTCCTCTCCGAATCTCTTAATGAGCGATTAGAATTTTTTCTTTTTCAAAACTATTGCATGCGCTGTGCGTTTTGCGATGTCATTGGCATTTTCATTCTCGTCGAAACCAACCATATCTCAGTTGATCCAGCAAATTCTGCATTATCTCTACCGCGATAGAAAAATACTAAATAATGGCTACTACTTTTCCAACGGGCCCGGATATTGATGAGAAAAAGTTCTGGACCACAGATTGTAGCAATAATAATAGCAATAATCAATTCAATTATATAACAAGTAAGGGCGGCAGCGGTGGCGATGTTTGGATCATGGGAAGGTTGGTAAAGTTTATTAGGAAAAACTAATTAGAGTAACTCCAATCATTAACTCTACCTGACATGCTAGAGTCAAGAAGGAGAGTTATGAAAAATCAAAGAATGCCGGCCTGTCCAACAGGCAAAATGGACAAGATGTAGATGACTTGCTGAGTGACAATATCGCTGATTCGGAAGAGGAGGATGATTATACTCGCGATGACGCAAAGGTAATACCCCCGTAAGCGGTTTTGATATTTCATCCACACCGCTCTGCTTATTGGCCAGAAACTAAGGACTTGGAATTTTTGTTTAGGATGACGAAGGCCACCTGAAACGAACTTCATTTCAAGAGAAGCTGTATCATTTCTTTGAAGTACCCCGGAGTCTTGCCGCTAGACTTTTCTCGGTTTTCTCTGCTTTGTGCACTGTTGGAGCCGTGATTTTAATCTGCCTTAATTCTCTGCCAAAGTATGAGCTGTCTAATCAGCTTTTATTGTGAGTAAAAAAAAAAGTATTTAGTGTTTTGAATTGTCTGCTTGATACATACAATTGATTGAGACTTGACTCGGGCTGCAAGTTTCTTGTTAAACAAGATTCAATAGTAATCTGATTATCTGTTTTCCAGGATGCCGTTTCGCCTTCTTTTCAATGTGACGTTTACCGTGGAATATTTGGGGAGATTCTTTGCCTCGGCGAATAAACAAAAGTTCTTCTTTGGTGAGTTGCTTGATTTCTTAGTTAACAATGTATATAGTTGACGCAATAACTGGCTAACGTAACAACTGGCCTAATCATCTAGGACTAATGAGTTTACTCGACCTGATTGCAATTATTCCATTCTTTATTCAACTCGCTATTCCGAGGCAAGACCTATGGACCAACACTAGTAAACAGGTGATCTTTTATAATACATAGTGACATTGACAACTTCTTTACATTGACTTTAATCGATCTTTTTATGCTCGTCTTGATATTTGACATGACATATTTTATGCGTATTAATAAGTTCACTTGCGTTTATCTAGAATGCGTCCCATTTTCTAAGCATTTTGCAACTTGTCAGGATCATTCGACTGTCCGACTTTACAAGGCACACGGTTGGATTCCGGGTAAATTGATTTAACATGCTCATTCAGCTCTTCAAATTTCTCAATTATTATTAAATCATGCAATTCTTTCTTCATACAAGGCTGCCATGAAAGTCGTGCGACGTTCATCACACCAAATATTGTTTATGTCATTTTGGTATTTCTCCATTCTCATTCTTTCATCCAGTTTGATGTTTTTGACAGAACGAGGAGAATTTGACGCAGAACAAAATCTATGGGTTAGAAGAAACCCAAATGGGCACTTGGAAATAAGTCCCTTTCAATCCATAATTCATTCATTTTATTGGTCTGTCGTCACACTATCAACGACTGGTTACGGCGATGATGTTCCATACACCGTATGGGGAAGAATTGTAACGGGCACTGCGATAACATGCGGAATATTAGTCCTTGTCATACCAGCTTCGATAATCGGATCGAACCTGAGTGTCGAATGGACGCGTGCCCGTCGCTTGGCCAAACTAAAGAAAACTCGGCAGCTTGCACAAACGCCAAAAAATCCTGCAAACATTGCGTTATGGCAAATCAGGTATCTGCAAAGGCGGAATCGACAATTGGTGGAAGCAATCGCCGAAGTGCAAGAAGTGCTGGCAGATGTGAATCCGCGCAAGTACTATCGACGATACCGGAAAATACAAATAGAGCATGTGGCCGCTTTGAAGAGAATCGCTGAATTGGAGGCATCGCTTGACTGGTGGAAACAGATTGCGTGCAATCGCTGCGAGCATCAACAGCAGCTCGACAGTTATGGCAAACTGCAACATTGTTCCACAGACATTATTGTTGATGAGAAGACATGTATGCCGAACGAAGCGGTTAATGAACCGTATAGATCGTCGGTACGCGGCATAGAAAGTTTTGGGTGCATGATACCTCCTCCGAGGATGTTTCCTGGATTCTTGACAGATGCCAATATGATATCGGACGGCGACTATAAATCGACAAACGAAAAGGAGCTATCGGTTACCGAAACGACGACGGCGGCGGTGGCGAAAAACGACCCTCGCAAACGAAAAAGCAATATGGTCATCACCACCACCATCAATGCACTTAACCCTTTCAAGATGTTTAGACGTTCTAGCCGATCGTCAGAGCGGGACATGCCAGCAGCAAACACCACCACCTCGTCCTTTGATACACATTCGATCGAACATCCCATCACCGCTCCCGAGTCTGCATACCTCCACACAAACAAGGATAAATATGACCATCCGCAAAGTGTAACGACGGCTCCAGTGAAGGCATCTGCTCGGCTCACGCCAAACGATCTGATTCGATCGGCCACTCTGCCGTGCGGAGAGTGTCCCAAGTATAGCGATAAAAACGCGTTGGCTGTGGGAGAGAGTGGGTTGATGGATTTGTTTCAGCAGAGAATCGATGCGAGTGGCATGGGCGGGGGTAATGCCGCCATTCAAAGCAAAAAAGATAATACTGGTAGCGGTGATGCTGACGTTGATGTTGATGATAACACGGGTGGCATTGAAATTGTTGTTGAACGTGAAATTGGTAACAGCGATGGACTCTAGTGCAACAAAGGATCTCGTCCGCCGTACACGAGGGTGTGGTGAGTTGTGATTGTATAGAAGTCTAATTAATTTGTAAAAAATAATTTTCAGCGTCTTACAGTCCTTTGATAGACTGTATATAGTTGTATAGGTGCATATCATATGTTATCAGATTAGGTGTGTCACGCGTAATTGATATATTCCGAAATTAGTCGTAATAGTAATAATAATAATAGTGACTGTAGCATTATCAGTCAATTTTGTATTTTCGTATAAATTCAAATATAGAATTGTTCGATGTATATAACTGCTTGAAATGGATATATTGATTGCTTCCCGAAGCATTGTGATGGCCATAATTTTTCGGAAAATAATTGAACCGGCCGGCAATAACTAACCGAAATACGTTTAGTCCGGATCACTGTAAAATACACTACCAAGATAGTACGTCTCCCATAGATGGAAGTATTAGAAGTAGTGGTTTGATTGCTTCAAAGCCGCCATAATATATTTTTTTTTTAATGAACAAGTGCAATAGTTATAAATAATTGACAGTGCACGAGCTATTAACGTTATCTGATATAAAACCTCATAACAGCAGATTGTACAGAAAGAAAGGGTTTGAAATTGCATAATAGTTTCGTTTATTTAGAGTCTTTTACGCATAAAAGCAAGGGAACGAATCACTAAACACATACACGAGCAACAATGGACATAAGGTACATTGTGCATCTTACTAACTTCTTTTGGTTTTTCTCTGATCGTTCTTAATTTTCCTTCAAATACCCATTTATCGTAATTTTCTATGTAGATCTTTGCGGCTAACCCCCAATCCGCGAGAGCATATTTATAGCCGAAAAAGCGCTTTACATACCATCTCATTCGTAAATCATATTTTTTTTCCAGATGTCGTCATAAAAGCATAAGAAAATAATTACTGAACTTATTTTATACACGCTTCGTCATATGCTGTCATGCCAATTAAATTCGAGAAAAAAATAAATAACCATTTTTTTTTTAATTATTTATTTATAAACTAAGAATCGTATTGAAGCAAAAGCGCAAATCGAGTTACAGTATACCATAATAATCTTAAGTAATTGACAACTAGAGTTTAATTAATATACCCTCTTCCGTCATGCTGAATTAAAATCCAATCGTACGATATTGATATTTGGTACTTTTTGTGCGAAAATTATATATATACAGCTAAAAACAACAAAACTAAATCACTGTCAAACTTTTTTATCTAATAACAACAGAAACTATCTTATTTATAAGTAGTTTTTTCTTCTGCATATACAGTATGTAACGGAATGCTGATGTCATAATACTGCAGTTTTTTTTCGTGTGTTTGGAAGAATACTGATGTCGTAATGCTGCATGTTATACAACTTTACATTAAAGAAAACAAAACCAGGTTTCTTATATACAGCATATGTGTCACTATCATTCTTTTATCTGGATAATAAACAACTGTCTTATTCTAATACTAAATACTCTGTGACAGAATACTAATGTCGCAATATTGTATGTTAGGTTCAAGGAAAAAAACGTAAACGGTTATCTTAATTAAATGTTCAAATAACAACAAATTCTTGAAAACAAATTTTATTAGCACAATAAAATCCCATACATCATTTATCAAACTTTTAACATTTAACTAAAACCAACCGTTCACCATAATCGTATTCTACAAAATCACATTTCAAATAAGC
Source organism: Paraglomus brasilianum (assembly GCA_910592345.1). Taxonomy (NCBI): domain Eukaryota; kingdom Fungi; phylum Glomeromycota; class Glomeromycetes; order Paraglomerales; family Paraglomeraceae; genus Paraglomus; species Paraglomus brasilianum. The sequence continues at coordinate 6,509 of CAJVPI010000135.1, forward strand.
AGGCCAATTATATCTCATCCAAAGCTAACACTTTTTCCCCAAAGGCCGATTTTATCCTATATCCAGCAAATAATATGTTCGTCCATTTCGATTCACCAGCTGTACATGTCATCTACATTCAAGCAGAAAATTGATCCTGATCCGAACATCGGATGCTAAAAGTTAAATAGAATATTTCTAAATTTTGCAAATAAACCTTATTATTATGCACCAAAAACAATCCTGATTGGCTCGCAACATCGACGTGCGTGCGTGTCATTGTATTATGATGCGTATAAATTAGTCGATGTAAACTTTTATTGGGCCATCACGTTACCGATTGTCGACAAAGTCGGCGTTATCCGAAATACGACAATCTTCACTGTATAAGCCACACAGTACGTCTCAGGCATCGGTTTCATAAATCAACTCGCGGAATTCGATATAGTGATTTGTCAAGAAAATAAAAATTTGGTTTGAAGGTATCGACAGTAGGCAAATTAGATGTTTACAACAATAAGCTCTATGCCGAGCTTCACAACTTCGATTATTTCCCTTAAAACCAGTTCTCTGCAAATCAGATCAACTGGAGAACCCCAAAAATTCCCAAATTACCTCTACACAATCGAAAACGAACTAAGAAAACTGACAACTCAACACCTTCTACTTCCGAAAACCACGTCAGTAGACCAACAAAAAACTGAATTGGCATCAACAATTGAGGAATCTAAAAGATATTATGTGCAAACAAAAACTCTTGAAAAGATAACAAAATTACAAATCTAGCGTTAAAATTACCATCATACAAAGAGTCGTCATAACCCCAATCTAGTTTGTTAAGAAAGAAACAGAGTTGCCATGACGAATCTATGCGCAATGTAACACAATATAAGTCGAGAATTCTCTCCGAGAAAAAATTTTTAATTCAAAACTATGTCGTTAATTCCAGGGGCTGTTAATAGTTCAGCAATTGACAACTTAATTCAATCATGCAAATATGCATGTATTCCTTACAGGGAAATCAGCAACATGAAGCCAACTCAACTTAACAACGTCTATTATAGTACTTCTTACTATGGCAGGACGATATTGGTATTCCTTGGAAGCATCGACGAATGTACACCAACACTTGTGAGTGAGTTTGCCAGAATATACTCACTTCCAACGCACAAGTACAACAATGACGTTAATCAGTTTAGAAGATATTCCAGATGGCTCAAGGAGCGCAACAAATTCATAATTGGATTTACTAAATATGATGATAACTATTACATGGTTGCTAAGAGACGCTTTTACTATTGTTACTCTCGATATGGATTCTGCTCCGCATGTGGAATACTCCGATGTAGTCCCGTGTGGTGCATTTGCGGTCATAAACAATTATCCGATGGATGGACTAGCAACAATAAGCAACTCGATGGGTTTATTAAGAAATCTCAATTACAAACAAACTCACCAAATCATGCCTATTTGGAATGGATTCCATTTGATCATATTCGGGATGGGGGATATGACATACACTTATATGGTCTACCTTGTCAATTTGTTAAATTGATTCCACTTGAAATAACGGATGAAACAGATTATGACAAGGTAAGCTATTTACTTATGCGTCATGTTTGTTGAATATTTTAAATAATTGCTGACTTATCATTATGTACCATTTCCACTAGTTAGGTGACGAGCATCCAGATATTCTTACCACAGATGTTTGGGCGACTATCGGATTTACGTACAATGCAAGTAAACAAATGTATTGTCTAGTAAAATATGACGCACTCCGTTGTTATATCATCGGATTTATACGTGAACCAAAGTATTTATGTCTGGCATGTACAGAGCAATTAAACCCCAAGATAAATGCTTTCTGTTTCAAATGTAAAGCACCAATACCTCCTGATTGGACAACTGGCAACAAATCTTTGGATTCATTCATTATGGAGTCGTGGAATAATACAACGAGAATATATGATGCCTATGATGTGCCTGAGTTTTGGAACCCAGACGCTTGGTCCATAATTGAGGCAGGCCCCCAACTGAGGGACAGCACCTATATACAATGGATTGAGTACACTCTATTGACATGCATACAACAGATGACATCATTACGCCATGGATACATACATATAGCAGATTGGTTAGATACAAGAACAAATGAATTGACAAAAGTGATGCTCAAAAAGATAGTTGATGGACAGGATGTCCAGTTATTTGATTTTCATCAGGTAAATTATTTTAGGCATGTAATGCAAATCAAGTCTATGTTGCATTGATCGATGTATATGTAATGATTGCATTGTTTACTCAAATAGCTAACTCAGGAATACCCAGAAATATTAAGACCCGAGAATACTTGGATAATTGGAATCACTCAAGAACCATCCACTCAAGCATATTATTTAGTTTTCTTCTATGAAATACTAATACGTCCAGTTTTGGACAAAATTATACAACTCAACAGGCATGTAAGACATATGCAGTATGATGACTTTTATGAACTTAAAGAGATCGGATCAGGTGGCTATGGAACAGTCTATACTGCTGAGTATAAAAACTATTTAAAAGACAATACGGCAGAAACAGTTGTACTAAAACAATTTAAGAATTTTGAAATGCCGGACTTATTTATTTCTGAGGTAAGCAATCTTTGATATACCCACTAACATGATATTTAATCTGATTCTGTATTTATTTTTATCTAATAGTTCAGCAATCATGTCAAGTGCGCAGAAGGCTATAGTCGATTTCTTAAAATTTATGGAGCTGCACAAGATCCAGTAACAAAAGAGTACAGTATTGTTATGCAATATGCCAATGGTGGTAATCTTTTGTCTTATTTGGATCAAAGTGTTAACAAATTGACGTGGAGGATGAAATTACAATATCTGGAGGATATTGTATATTATCTGAAAGATATTCATAATGTGGGATTAGTGCATTGTGATCTTCATGGCGGGAACATAGTTTTGCACAATAATGAGGACAATGGGCGGATAGAATCATTTATTTGCGATCTTGGTCTTTCACAATTAGTGAATTCAAGTGAACCAAATTCAGCCATTCGAGGTGTTTTACCCTTTATCGCGCCGGAAGTTTTTCATACTTACAAGTTTACTCAAAAATCAGACATATATTCTTTTGGTATTATTATGTACTTAATTGCCACTGGTGAACTACCTTTTAGAGATAGAGAATTCGATAGAGATTTAGTGTGTGATATTATGGGTGGACTACGACCAAGGATGCCTGACTCAGCACCAGAGGAATACAAGAAACTTGCCAGGCAGTGTTGTGATGCTGATCCTGACAAACGTCCAGATGCATTCACAATTTGGCCTTATATTATCAACCTTGGGCAAGAGGTGGACAAGTATAATCCTCAAACCAATGCATGGCATGCCATTTATCATAACAATGTAAAACCTTTATCACGTCTCGAAAAGGAGAGTAAATACTCTAGTAAGCTCCTACCTACTGGAGATTTGCCTAAGCCGAGAAATAGCTATGATTGTGATTTGGATTCAGCTGCAGGTATGAAGACAACATATTGATACAAATGAATTCAATTTACAATGTTAATACTGTCCATTTCTTATAATTTAGTGACTCAAACTCTTTTTTAAATAAACTTGTAATTCACGTGTGTACTTCTCTTCCAATTACATGTCAATATGGTTGAGTTAATAGAATTCTGAAATAAAGTCGTGGATGCTCAAAATCTTCGATTGAAAATTTCCGGCAATCATGCAAGCACTGCTTATCAATGGTATTAATATTAGCTCGTAATAACAACAGCAGCGGAAATAAAACTTGAAATATACACTCAGTGGAAAAAGTCACAGACACTTTATATATTCGAATACTGCTCAGGATAATGTATAATAAAATGATTGTGAATTTTTACCATAGTTTATATTTAGTATCCATAAATAATTCTATAACATAACAGTCGCGAATATTGATGTAAACAAAGTCAATTAATAACAAAGTTTTCTTCGATCTCTCTTTTCATTACGTAAAAATTACGCGAAAATGAGTAACCAGCTTTCAGTTAGGAATAGAAGAGAACTTACTGAATGTGAACGTGCAAAAATTATTACCCTTTCAGAAGATGGGCAATCGGTGCGTAAAATATAAAAAAAAACTCGGTTACCCTAAGTCTACTGTTCAAGATACAATTTCCCGTTACAAGACTAAAGGAGGCACCCATAGTGCACCACGATGCAGCCACCCTTCCTTGCTTGATGAAAATGCAAAAATTATTTAAAGAAAATAGTAGAGAACAAACCACGAATAACTGTTAATGAAATTCAAAAAGACTTTGTTGAATCAGACCTTCAGATATCAACAAAAACAATTAGAACTTATTGCCATGGATTCACAAGAAATTCAATCATCGCCGTTATTTTTCCAACAAGATAATGCACCCATCCATACTGCCAAAGACACAAAAGGACTGGATGTCTCAGAAACAGGTTAAGGTTCTTAAAGTGGCCCGCACAATCACCTGATCTAAACCCGATTGAATCTATGGGGTGAACTGCAAAGAAACGAAATTTACCCATTTTGCATTAATTTTTAAATAAATAATAATAAAGTGTCCAGTGACTTTTTTCCACTGAGTGTATGTGTGCCACAAAAACTGCTCCGTTCATATACATCTGGCCGACAGTCTGGGCAAATCAGTAATAATAATAACATACGTATAGTATGCACTCATTATTCTCGATAATGATTGCTCATTCGCTTGTGGACCGCCTACAATTTTTTCTAATCGGACATGGTCCATAGTAAAGTAATGGTTGCAAGGCTAATATTCGCCTAACCGAAATAGGAAGAAATCTAGATTTTTTGATCCAAATAACAAATTTTTAGATCTCGTTATCACCGGTCATGTATGCATTCACGCAATTAAGACTTGGCGTTTGCCACTCCAAAACCCTCCTGTTTCCTGCTGTGTCCCTTCAATGTCTTTTCCCACATTTGCACTTTCGAAATTTCTCCATCCAAACGTCATTCTCTTCTTCCCAAATCACAGCTCTTGGCATAGAAACCTCCTGTGACGATACAGCAGTAGGCATTGTCACCTCTTCTCGTGTCATTCTCAGTGACTGCATTCATCTTCAATCCCACCTTCACGAACCCAAGGGCGGGATAGTGCCCACACTAGCTATGGTAAGTCATAGAAAGAGTCTACCGACTGTGATTAGAGACGCAGTGGAAAAGGCAAGAGTTGACGTTCTCAGGGATGTTGATATCATTGCTGTTACAAGGGGACCGGGATTAGGTCCCTGTTTGGGCGTTGGCGTAGATGCAGCTAAGAGTCTGGCTTGTGTTTTGAGGTAAGAGTGGAAACACGAGTTTGAGAATTGGGAAAGCATGTGAAGTTAGGATACTTTGCTTTTACTATGAATCTTATGGGATGGTCTGATTGATGTCAGGAAGCCGATAATCGGAGTTCATCATATGGTAATCATGACAACCCGCTTCTTTATTAACTATTCACGTCCGTTACAAACTCTCATTCGTTTTTAATTTATTGTTAATTAGGAAGCTCACGCTCTAACTCCGCGTCTCTTGAACCCACTTCTCTCCTTTCCCTATCTGACTCTATTAATTTCCGGTGGCCATACTCTAATACTATTGACCCGCCGCGTGAATACTCATACTATTCTCTCTACGACGATTGATGACTCGATTGGCGAAGCATTTGACAAAGTCACCCGTCTCCTAAACCTTCCCTGGCTTCCTGGGCGTTCTGGTGGTCCTGGTGCTACACTTGAACGCTATGCTTCTCTTGGCGATGCCTCTAAATATAACTTCCCAATCCCAATGACCAAAGACAAATCTCAACTTCAAAATTCAAACATGAGTTTTAGTGGATTGAAAACCGCAGTGAAATATTTGATTGAGGAGGAAAAGTTGGATGTAGAAGATGAGGAGGTCAGGAGAGATCTGGCAGCCGCGTTTCAATATGCCGCTGTGGAGCATTTGATCGGAAAACTGCGTCTGTGCATAAAAGAATGTTGCAAGGGAGAGTTGGATGTGAGAAAATTGGTTTGTAGTGGAGGTGTTGCGAGAAATGGGTTTATTAGAGAGAGGTAAGGGAAACAGTAATTGGGAAGGTTTTCTCAGGAGTAGGATTTACTGCATCGCAACATATTGCTCCTCTTTCCATCTTTTGATTATTTTTATAATAGGTTGAACAAACTAGCGATGGAATACGATCTTGAACTATTTTTCCCGCCCCCTGAGCTTTGCACAGATAATGGAGTAATGATTGCATGGGCTGGAATTGAGAGATATCAATGTGGCCTAATCGATGATTACTTTTTTGAACAAATACCGAAATGGCCGATTGATAGTTTGGGATAAGAATATGGGTCGTGCTTGAAGAGTGAGTGACTTGCGAGAGTAATAGAGATTTAAGCAGTTGAGAAGACAAGTCGTGAGGATACGACCCTTTCGAAGATGAAAAAATTCTAGTCTTGCATATAAGTAACGATGGGCACGCTACATAGTTGATGACTTTTAAGAAATATGTGTCTATTTCACACGGAGACCTTCATAGATCATGAACAATAAATAACGCAATTATCAACAGACAATGTACATGTTATTCAATATTAACTGCGTTCTAATGTTCACATACATTAGAACTTATCGTACGAGTCGAACAAAAGTACCGTCTTATTCTCAAGTCACTTTCGAGTTCGCCGGATGGTTTTCTTAACGACTTATAAAGAAATACAAATATCCGTTAATACTGAGCTTGACAATCATCACGTCCCCGCTCTCTCTTCTTTCTCGCTATATTAATTTCCCCTTCTTACCAGGTTTCTTTTTCACCACAGCATCCCGCTCGCGTTCCCTTTCCTTTTCCCTTTCCTTTTCCCTTTCCCGCTCCCGTTCTTTTTCTCGATCTCTTTCTCGATCTCTCTCTTTTTCTCTTTCTCGCTCACGTTCCAGTCGTTGCCGTTCTTGTTCACGTTGTTGTTCTATCCGTTCTTGTTCTTCGACGAACAAACGATGATCCTAAGTAATGGGTGGTGTTCACTAATTAAAATATTATTACGATAGATACAGCTGTTATGGAGAGAAAGCAACACGCAAATCCACGAGTCAATCATTTAAAGATTGACATATTCGTAGAGAACGCCTAACTAATATAATTGAGGAAATCTAGAATTTTCCCCAAGACTATAAAGCTACCGTAGTTTGACCTTGCCATGATGGATCTGACAGTAATCGTTGTGTGTGGAGACTCTGCGATAATACTTTTATCCATATATCGAGGAGTGTGTCTGTTTGATCGATCGTATTTGCAAATTGCTTAACGATAAATTGTGGATTAATAACACTAAAATACGAGCCTCCACACCCGCAAATACAAGAAGACACCACCTGCAAAAATCACCTACCTGTAATTTTCCTCTCGCTCCAATTAAGTTGTCATTTACTGCTGTAAATGTCTCATTTAGTTTAATCACCGCTTGATATTCTCTTTTTAATGCCTCTGTTTGATCTTCGTTTTGCTTTTTGGTTTCCATATTTGTTTTTGCGGGAGAGTTAGCGTTAGTTGTACGCGGATGGACAATGTCGCGATCTGCGCGCTCAGTCATGTGTCTCACAAATTGATCAATTGGAAAGAGTTGCCATAATAAGCGATGGGGGGTGTTATCTGAATTTTAGGGCCTACGTCGAGTACAGATGACGGCATAACCCATCTCCACACATCAGTCAATGTTATCATAAAGTTCAGATATCAATTTCAAATGTTAGTATTAGGATTTGATAATCGGCGGCGCGGCGCTTAATTCGTGCCAAAGAAAAAGTTATATCTATAGCACAGGAACCTTGGAAGTTCACCCAACTACTAGAGTCCCAACGGCGGCGGAATTGTAGTTAGATCCGTCTTACTATTCAAATACATGTACAACTCCAGCATTCCGACCCTGCATTACCAACAATACATATGCAATCGATATATTGAATGCCAAAGATGGAATGTAACTAATGTAACCAGTCACCAAGCAACAAGACCCAATTGAATGAAAAGCAAGTGTTATTGTATAGGGAAATTTAAAAGGCCATTATATTGATATAATGGATTGTAGAACTAGAACGCTTGATTTCAATACTCATAATAACTATGCTCGACGACGAGAACGAATACTCACTCGCTCCAATAATCTCAAAGCTCGAATGTTGCAAACTTGCTCAAAACACGTTCATGCCAGTTGGGCATCAAGTAGCGGAAGAGATTCTCTCAGTTCTCGACGTCGAAGACCTTATATCGGTTTCTCTTACGTATAAACCAATGCATCATTTCATAAACAACTCGTCGACGCTTTGGAAACGAATACATGCAAGACTGACTCCGGTTACTAATCACAAGATTATGGATAGTATGCTAACGTTACAGAAGTTTGCAGATACAAATGTTAACCTCGGATCCGTTTGGAAAAAACACGTATTTCAGAGACTGAGAAACAGAACGTATTACCTGTCATATAGTTATTGGGATGATTCCAAAGACTTTGCGATTATATTCCATGGAGCATCTTTTGATTTAAACACCGTTTACCATGAGACTATGGGATATGCTACGTTTGTAGGTGATATTGGACCACCCACAATATCGCAGTTTGTTCATCATCAAGGTCAATTGTTTGATATACAGCAAGGATTCCAAAAGTGGAGGATCGCCATAGAACCCATTGAAACCAGTTTACAAAGACCGATCAAAACCAAATACAACGATTTACTTTACATAGTGTATACATATTCAGATCGTCCAACAGACTTTCAGTTTAATTTGATGAAAACCTTTGATAATGAATTTGATGCTATTAATTACGCCAACACCATAGCTGAGGATGTCGACTCCTCGCCCCAGAACGTAGAATGCTTGGGCGAGCTATTTGATGCAAAGGTCAATTCATTAAGTCAACAATATCCAACAAGAGTGGCTGTAAATACAGCTGAATTCTGGTCAAAAGTTGATGAAGATGAAGTAGCTAGAATTAAGAAAAATGAGCAGAAATTGTTGGGTAAATGTGAAAGTAAAAGTGAAGATGGATTAACGAAAGGTAGTGGAGAAGAAGAGGAATGTGAAAATAGTGGTGTTGAATATACTGGTTGGTGTGGAGAAAATTCTTACAACTTGAGTGATGCAGTGTATGCATTTGATGTTATGGTAGAATCATACAAGAACAATAAGAAGAGGTCTTTTGATGAAGCCATAGGTGAGCCTGAAGAATTGCCATATAATAGAAAAGGGAAGAAAAGCAGGCATTAAATGATTCTGTTTAGCAATAATAAAAACTAAATTAATAATTGGGGTACTTTACAACGTGAACTAAATATTGAAAATTTTCCACCTTCACAGCATGAGTATGAGTCTTGTTTAATAAGCTGTACTTTATTTACAATCTATTCACTCACTACACAAGTGAATTTAGTGTGCTTGGTATTATACCATTTAACACTTTCATAATAATCACAAATGAATATACATGTGGCTGCCTTTAAACACAAGCTACTACTTAATCAGCAAGGTCATTTTTTAGTACGCTGTTTGAAGCTGAAAATTGAGAATATCCCTGCTCAATATCTTCAAATGTATACTATCAGTTTCAAAGTAATGTTCCAGATGATCCCAAAGGCATTAAATCTGCCAGACTGAGCAGCCAGTATATAAAAATGCAAAGTTTGAAGGAAGGTACCGAACGTTTTTAGATGAAGCTTGCTTTCCAGTTGAGCACAGCGACACCAATATAAATGGCTTGTCGTTTCCACGGGCTTATTGAATATCGACACGTGACACGGTGTAACTTTGCGGAAATACCAAATATAGTAATAGTATGAGGTATAACAGGTTGGTCCAACGAACAGAATGTTTGTAATTACCTAAATGCTCTCGACGCTCTGAATGATCGGAAATAAATTGAAGATGAAGTTCTAGACAATTGACGAAGCATCCTGGGCAGATATTTATTGTTTGTTAACGAGCACGAATTATTTGTTCGGAAGCACGTGTATAAGTAATTGGTTAATATACGTCTTTTGGACAAGTATGAGCTATTATGATTCCGATAAACAAACGATGATTCTCTTATTCCTGAGTCGTGTTTGAACAGGAAGATGTCTTATTAAGAGCTTGAAAAGCTTCCTACAGTATAATGTCTGTCAGGAGAAGTAAACAATTATGCGCCTACAATGTCTGACATTATAATAAAAAATATATTGTACACATCTATATAATATTAAATGTCAGCACCAAATTACTGTACATAAAATTGCCATACATAGCAGGCAGTTTAATGGTTTTCAACACGTCAGGATGACTCATGCGAGAGGGCGGGTGCTTGCAATATACAGCTGTAAATATGCAGTGCATGCGAGTGAGAGTCAATGGTGAATTGAATTTAATGTCGATTTGTGTCGCGACAGTCAGCATTACCTAACAGAATATTGATCCTGAATTAATACACATACAAGAAATCTGAATCGTACAGAAGAACCCTATTACTACCTCAAATTTGACATTTGCTGTCTATAATCGTTCGTTAATACAGACACACAGTCGACCATGCCATACTAACATCACTTTATCTTCAAGTTTAAATACCAAAACCTTACCATCATTGCACAGTCCCCATAATTTAGTGTTCTGATGATTTTACTCCTTTGTCTGATTGTGAAAACTCCTTAAGCGCTTGTAAATCCCATACTTTTAATTTGTATTTATAATCAGCTCATTTTGACCGGTAAAACTAAATTGCAATAATCAAATCGGAGCACTCTATATTTACTTGGTTTATCTGACTCTGCTGATTTCTTGATAGCGTCTACCAGCTTTACGTTCCTTTCATGTATCACTTCTTTATTGGCTTCATAGTCTCTCTTTGTCTCGGGCGAAAATTTCTATGCATGCGATGAGACAATTACGATCAGTGTTTGGTAGCATTCGGGTATCTATAATGGATCTCATATACATACCTTGTATACGTCCTCTGGATTAGGAGTCGCTAGCTTCATAACCGCGTACCCGATTCCAACAATGGTTGTTCCTGCGATTAGTGTTTGAATAATGCGCTTTGATGTCGACATTGCAAAAAGAAGAGTGCCGCAAAATGTCTTCTTAGTATGATCACATGTTTAATGATCGACGAATTAGTACTGCATAATTTGACACATATTCTATTTAGCTTGTCATACGCATTCATTATTTCCCCTAACTAATATGAACATTACTTCGCCAACCTTTGATCCGTTGATAATTCCTTTCGGGCTTTCAACGATAGAAATACTGTCTGATAATCTGCAGTCATATAACACCTATTTTATTGTATAATCGATATACTCTTATACTAAAAATGTCCAAATATCACGCGATAAAGGATGATGAAGAATCAGTACTTCCCGGTAGCAGTTCTCAAGGCAACCGCCGGTCGATAGAACCCAGCACTCCATTATTGTCTGGCTCAAACACAGACGAAGTACAAATTGAGATTGAAGACGAGCCTGGTAGTGCTTCTTCGTTCTCTTGTGTGGTAAGTTTCCGTCATTAATGTAGCGGAATTGAAGGAAATCAATTGTGGAGAGTTTCCAGATGAGGAGACGGTCAAGTTAGGAGTTGACAGTTAAATAACATGCCGTGAATTATTAGATCATTATGGTTTAGTTACAGTGGCAAGTTAAATTGATTCCTTTTTAATATTTTCGTCTACAGATTAATTTAGCAAATACAATACTAGGCACCGGGATGCTAGCCATGGTAAGCATAAGCATACGATTATTGGAACCTATCTAATTCCATCTTCCCTAGTCATTATTACTTACTCCATTCCATCTACTTGATCGACACAGCCAGCAGCAGTAGCTTCAGTTGGTTTAATCTTTGGTAGTCTAATGATAATCTATGCTGGTACTGCATCCGCGTTAGGATTATACTTGCTCTCCCGCGCGGCCGCCAAGACAGGAGGTCGTCGCTCGTCCTTCTTTGCAGTTTCCAAACTCACTTATCCGTGGGCAGCCATCTATTTCGACCTGGCCATAGCTGTAAAATGCTTTGGCGTCGGAACGTCGTATTTGATTATCATAGGTGAATTGATGCCAGAAGTAGTCGCTGCTTCGGTTTGGGGAGCGGAATATGACTTGTTACTTGATCGTCGATTTTGGATCACGGTCTTCATGTTGGTCATTATTCCGTTGGCGTTTTTGAAGAAGCTCGACTCTTTAAGATATACAAGTCTACTTGCCCTGGTGGCCATTGTATACTTAATAGTTATTGTTATTTATAATTACTTTGGGCCTGATTACAGGGCTCCGCCGAGTGATAAGATACATTTTGTGCGCTTCTCGTCCAAGTTTTTTACATATTTGCCAATTTTTGTGTTTGCTTTTACTTGTCATCAGAATGTAAGTAGTAAGGTGAATTGTGATGCGGCGAGAGTACCTGTATAAATAACATTAATGGACTTTTTTTTTTTTTGGTAGGTTTTCACGATATACAATGAAGTGGGAGATAATAGTCAGACCAACATTAACAAGATTGTCTTTGGATCTATTGGATCTTCGGCGATGGTCTATCAAGTAATCGGTATATTGGGATATTTGACCTTTGGTGAAGATGTGTCAGCCAATATAATATCAATGTGTACGTATTTTAGTTTTGCGCACCCGCACACATGCACGCACACGTTATCATTAGTTCATTTATTTACATATTTACCCATTTCTTACGCATGTAATCACATGCTCATATCTATTACGTGTCTCTCACATCACTTTCAAAAGATACTCCGAATACATTTATTACTATAGGCCGCATAGGCTTTGTAATCTGTGTTTTATTCTCGTTCCCGCTGCAATGCCATCCTTGCCGTGCATGTCTGGACAAGATCATTTCTGCCATTACTACGAACGACACCGATGCCAACAAGCCGTCAGACTTGAAGTATTTTTTGATGACTTCGGGAATTTTGATTGCGAGTTATTTGATTGCTATAATTGTTTCCCAGTTAGACTTGGTAAGAGGAAGGGAGGGGAAAGAGATTTTAAAGGATTCGCTAGTGACATGTAGGCAATCACTTATACTTATGGCGGTGGAATATTTTTATAGGTTCTCTCTTTTGTTGGGTCGACCGGATCAACCGCAATCTCGTTCATTCTCCCCGGATTATTTTACTACAAATTGTACCAAGACGATCCGTGGGATAAAGAGAAAATAGTTTCAGTGTGCTTGGCCGGTTACGGTTGTGTGGTTATGGTCGTATGTCTGACTATGAACGTATTGCGTGTTTCAGCTGGACACTGAGCGGCTAATGATTAATAATTAATAATAATTAATACTGACATTAATAGAGAAAATACTTGTCAAAGTACGTTTGTTCTTAATTTCCCATGACAAGATTCGTTGGGTGTATCTTTATTATTCATATATGGAAAGGCTGATACAATTAATACATAATGAAGTAATGTCATATATATACAAGCTTGGTGACGAATAAACTGTCAAAACAAATTTACAAAAGCGGGATCGGCGGTCATCACTTTTCTCAGCGGTACTAAACATTCACCTCTCGATCATATCTGTATATTAAAATTGGCGTATTGTCCTTCGCTTACGTGATTTTGGACACCTGTAATCGGTTGGTATGTCGCACAAGATCGCGTAATTGGACGCATGAGTTACGTGTAGATGTTGTTTGTAGACAAATTTTTTACATTTGTATCAAAATAGAAAGCAGGCAGGATTGGCCCCCGAAAAATCACAATCAAAATTATAGCAACTTTCTGTGATCATCTGACGTACTAATAATATTAATCGTAAATCGCTATTTAAATGTTATTATTAAATTCGTCGTATAACAATGTGATTTGCGAAAAGCTTCAATATTGACGATTATGACATGCAATGTTCAAAAGGCTTGGTTTACAAATTTAAAAGAAGAATTGGTATTCATAAAATAACTCTCCATGGAGAGAGGCTGGGAGTGCACTGCTGGCAAATCTTGAGGAAGAAAGGTTAATCTACAAAAGGGGTTAGCCAAGTATGATCCAGAGCATATTATAATGCTGATGAGACAGGCCTATTTTATTGTATGGAACCCAACCAAACACTAGGCGTTGGCAGCATACCAGGCCGAAAAAAAGGTGATGAAATTAAAGTTTAAACCTTAATATATTTTTTCAATTTATGACATATACACATTCTCCTCAATTTAGGATAAATCCTGGTTATCAGTTCTTTTGGGTTGATATCAAAGACCGCGTTGTTTCAAAAATATTAATTTGTCAACACTTCCTGTCACCTATTGTGCGAATTCAAAAGCTTGGATGAGATCAGACAATTTTCGTGATTAGGTCTGAAAATTTGACTGTTGGTGTCAAATCAAAAAAAAAAAAAATCAATGCTCTTTTACTTGTGGATAATGTGAGTTCGCATTCGCGGCTTAACGAAAAACTCTTCGTCTGTTCAAAACAACGATACAAAAGTAATCTCGTTGATACGGATGATGAGGAATCAAACCGGAGCATCTCTCAAACAAAAGTGGCACCAAAGATCAATATCCGAAGTTATAATAATAAATTAACAAACGTTACATTACATTATCTACCGTCTAACACCTGCAGCTGATGGATGCAGGCATCATCCACAGTTTTAAAGCAAATTACAAGCAACTATTCTGTCGTCATTTGATCAAACAATTTGATAAAGGAGTAGATACTGACAACAGGTAAAACTATTTTGTTGGCATCTAAGAATTATATATGTATTCCTTATTTTTTAATCCAAAATAAATGTAAAAGAAACAATTGAATTTATTGATTATGTATTTATTTTGAAAATTGACTAAGTCACACATATATGAATTATTTCTAAATTTTGTGCTATTTTTTGAACATCACTACATATTTCACTATAATAGCCTTCAATGTAATGTTGCTCATCACTATTCTTATCTGCTTTGATGTAATTTACTGCTTTTTCTTACCAATTCCATTTTTATAGCAATAACAAGTTTATTCTGTGATCAGCATATCCTTGTCATTCACTCATCTTTTTCTATTCCAAATCCATTTGCATAGAAATAACTAAGATCATATTGTGCTCCTTATTCAGCTGCTTTTTTATACAATTCTATTGCCTTTTGTTGATCTTTTTCTACTCCAATTCCATGTTGATAGCAGTAACCAAGATTATACTGTGCATCAACATGTCCTTGTTCAGCTGCTTTTTGATACCACTCAACTGCCTGCTGATCATCTCTTTCTAGTCCAATTCCACTGGCATAACACAAACCAAGATTATATTGTGCATCAACATGTCCCTGTTCAGCTGCTTTTTGATACCATTCAACTGACTGCTGATCATTTCTAATTCCAATTCCACTAGCATAGCAATAACCAAGATTATATTGTGCTTGAGCATTTCCTTGTTCAGCTGCTTTTTGATAACATTTAACTGCCTTTTGAACATTTATTACCACTCCAATTCCATTGGCATAACACAAACCTAGATTATATTGTGCTTGAACATTTCCTCGTCCAGCTGCTTTTTGATACCATTTAAATGCCTTCTTAACATCTTTTTCTATTCCAGTTCCATTGGCATAACACAAACCTAGATTATATTGTGCTTGAACATTTCCTTGCTTAGCTGCTTTTTGATACCATTCAACTGCCTTCTGATCATCTCTTTCTATTCCAATTCCACTGGCATAGCAATGACCAAGATTATATTGTGCTTGAGCATTTCCTTGTTCAGTTGCTTTTTGATACAATTTGACTGCCTTTTCAACATCTTTATCTATCCCAATTCCCATTTCATAACAATGACCAAGATAGTACTGTGCTGTATCATGTTCTTGTTCAGCTGCTTTTTGATACAGTTCAAATGCCTTTTCAACATCTTTTTCTACTCCAATTCCCTGTTCATAACAAAGGCCAAGCTTAGTTTGTGCATAAGGATTCCCTTGTCCAACTGCTTTTTTATACAATTCTATTGCCTTTTGTTTATCTTTTCCAACCACAACTCCTAGCCCATAACAAAGCATTCCTTGCTCATAACAAACAACTCCTTGCTCATAACAAATACCAAGATTATACTGTGCATAAGATTGTCCTTGTTCAGCTGATTTTTGATATAATTCAACTGCCTTTTTAACATCTTTTTCTACTCCAATTCCCCATTCATAGCAATAGCCAAGATTAGTTTGTGCATCAAGATCCCCTTGTTCAGCAGCTTTTTTATATAATTCTACTGCCTCTGGTCCATCTTTTTCAACCCCAGTTCCTAGTTGATAACACAAACCAAGCCTATATTGTGCATCAGCATACCCTTGTTCAGTTGCTTGTTGGTATAATTCAACAGCCTTTTCAATATTTTTCTCTACTCCAATTCCATCTTCATAGCAATGACCAAGTTTATATTGTGCATCAGCATGCCCCTGTTCAGTTGCTTGTTGGTATAATTCAACAGCCTTTCCAACATTTTTCTCTACTCCAATTCCCTCTTCATAGCAACGACCAAGTTTATATTGTGCATCAGTATGCCCCTGTTCAGTTGCTTGTTGGTATAATTCAACAGCCTTTCCAACATTTTTCTCTACTCCAATTCCCTGTTGATAGCAAAAACCAAGATTATAATATGCAGCAGCATTTCCATGTTCAGCTGCTTTTTGATATAATTCAACTGCTTTTCCAACATCTTTTTCTATTCCAATCTCATTTTTATAGCAATTACCAAGTTCATTCTGTGCATCAGCATTTCCATGTTCAGCTGCTTGTTGGTATAATTCAATAGCCTTTTCAGCATCTTTCTCTACTCCAATTCCATGTTGATAGCAATAGCCAAGATTATACTGTGCATCAGCATTTCCATGTTCAGCTGTTTGTTGGTATAATTCAACAGCCTTTTCAGCATCTTTCTCTACTCCAATTCCATGTTGATAGCAATAGCCAAGATTATACTGTGCAGCAGCATTTCCTTGTTCAGCTGCTCGTTTGTATAATTCAACAGCCTTTTTAATGTTTTCTTCTATCTTGATTCCATTTTCATAGCAATCACCAGGATTAGGATTATATTGCCCCTTATTATTAATACTAATACTAATGGCAACTAAATCAATATTACATCTTTGTCCTGTTCTTGGTAATAGAATTGTAGTGTTTGGGACATAATCTTTTTTTATTTGATAATTGAGTATATCATGACGCAATTTTCTTGGTAATAAATCATCAAATAGAAGAACTTGTTCAGGTGACATATTGAAAAATCTTATGTGAGGTATACAATCTGCTATAATATCCTTTACTTTGTTGATGTCATGGGATGACCAATCATCTAGATCGTTTCCAAGTTCTAATTCAGATACTTGTTTAGTGGCCCATTGCACAGCTGACATCCAAATATCATCTTCTTCCATGCTGAGGTCATCACTTTTGAGAAGATTGAGTAAAGTCTCCTTTGGTAAAGTTGCAAAAGCATTTGGTTTAAACACAATATCTGGGTGCGGAACCATAAGTTGATTGCAATAATCCAAAAGCCCGTTCAAAGGAGCAGCAGAGAGAGCATACTTATGAACTGTAACAATATTCTGTTGAATCCATTTCTTTTGTTTCTCAATCAAATAGGCTTCAATTGCAATGAGAAGATCAAGTAGTTCCAACTTGCTAGCTCCATCCAGAAGACTAATCCAACCTACACATTTGCATGAATCATATAAAATTTTTCCAGTATAGATAAACCTACAAAGCAAATTTATATTTGAGTTGCAATGAGCATTAATAAGCATGATATTTTAGTAATATTAATATGTTATTCATATATGAAGTTTACCTAAGCAGAATTTCGAAAACATCAGGTGACACATTTTCCAATGTCATGGCAGTCTTTTGAATCTCTTTAGATGTCTCTGTATTTCTGGTTAAGCTATTCTCAAAGAATGAGCATTGTGTACACAATATTAGTGTATGAGCGATAAATATCTTGCTATTTGGCTCCTTTCCAACATGAATTGAAACGTCTGCATATTTGCCGCTTTCGTAAAGCTTTTCATAGGCTGATGAAAGGCGTGAGGGCAAATCAACTACGATATCCATTCCGTGCAAAATTAAAAAAAAACAAAACAAACAAATCTTCGATTCATTGATATCGTTTTTTGTCGATCGTCTGTGTGACAGCAAGTATTATGGCCATAAAGTCGTACAAATATCGAACTTTTCTACGAGGTTATCCAACGCAACGCATTGTATCTATGTGTAATTTACCAGACTCAGTTTTCTGCAACGGAAGCATTGTTCTCTGTTTATACTAACTGATTTTCATCGTATAAAATATATTCAGTGACTATTGTTTCGGTAAAGATTTTATTTGTTTGTTCACCTTTGTATGTATGCTATGCCAACAGACATAAATATTTCTCAAATGCTATCGTAAACAAATGTTATCCTTATTCACTACAAGACTTCTAGTTGACGTGATTTTGTCCGATTTAGAGGTTCCAGTGCTGTACAAGCGGGGTGATCAGCTGTTATTAGGCGAACATAGGTCTCGACGCTGCAAGTCCAGCCATACTCAATTATGAGCAAGTATGTAAACTTCATCTTACAGAATAGCTATCATTGAAACTGCACCCAATCTTGTGCCTACTAATGTGCACCTGTCCAATGACCAGTACCGAAATGAGAATAATATGGGTTCATTGATCAAAAGTACTGTGAATTAGCAATTAGTAATCGTGCGGGAGAGGTGATATTTGTAACAGCTTGAATCGGATCACTATATAGTTTCGTCTTACAATGCAGCAATGTGAAAACGTGTTGTTTCGCTACTTTTGAAGGGCGGATCTTTATACATACCATTGCTAATTTGCGCGAAACTATAATGTCCGACTATCTACAGTTAGATATTATTGTAATTCCCGTAAGCTATCAATCACCGCTTAGGACGCACAAGAATAGAAATATTATTAGAACAGCAATCAACAATTATTTTTACAGAACATTGATAAAGAAGGGACGCGTTTTAAGGGATCGTTGTCAAGTCGATGAAGTTGGTCCAATATACTAAAATCTTATTTATTGGTTATAGTTACTTTAACTCTGGTTAACACAACACATATACACATTGACAAAAAACATACTTTATGTATATGCAAAGTCAATCATGTTGAATTTCAGTCCATATGTCTAATTGTTCGCGTACTACTTCATCTTGAATACCAAATAATGCACTTTTCGCGGACTGAGATAATAAATTTTTACTTACCTGCTGATCGGAATGGGGTACATGAACATTTTGTGCCCAATCGTAACTGTAATGAGCAGTAGCGTTAACGCTACAATAATCTTGTTATATAATGCTCATCTACCAATTTCCTCTGTTGTTCTGCTAATTTCGTATTTTGTTGTAATAGTTTCTCTAATTAGCCTTAACCAAATGTTCTCAGTAGGTCTTTCGCTTCTTCTTCCTTGCAAGCAAGCATTCCGAACGTGTCACACAAATCCGTTCTTGGACTCATTGGTGCCATAAATGCGAAATGCATCATATTTAATAAAATCACGGTCGTTTCGGCTGGCAATAGTGTAAGCGATTGGGTAATGCGATTGACGTTTCTACCAGGACTTGGTGAAGTTCAGCATAGTTTTCGAGAAAATTCTTCACAGCGGTAGCAACGGTTATATCAATAGTATTTTAGTTTTCCATCGCGGCATTTTTTTTACATTACCATGAATGCGCGGTATTATACCATTCGTCGCCAAGTGATTTCTGACATTTTCGAAGTGAGTGCGACCAATTCCCAACATATTGAGATATGCTTTCTGACACAGAAGCGTATTGCGGTCTCAATAATAAAAAGATCTTTTATTAGTACGCGTTTTCTTTTTAAGGCGTCGACTGGCAGTTATTTCTCCACCATTCATGCTGGACCATTAAAAATATATCTTGCTCGGTTCTAGAGAGAGCTTGAAACGCCTCACGTAATTCGGCAAACCCTTCTCTCGGAATCTTTTCAACCTATCTCTAGGAAACGCATGGCTTTTTCATATTCAGTCGAGCCATTATAATTATAATTTCCATATATGTATATTTTTTATCACGTAGTGGCCTCCCCCATCGACTGGCCATATAAAATGTGGCGTGCTCAAAGTTTCTGCTGGTAGGTTCATCAGCAGGTATTGTATTTGCCAAAAAACAGAGGAATGCTTCTACTTTCTGCCTTTCAACATCTCTATGTAATTAACAAGTTAGTGTCCTTGATCCGTGTCTCTCAGGGTAGATTGAGACATGTCAATGAGTCAATCTGATGAATAGAATGTAGATGCATCATTCATCGTTGGCCCGACAATTCGTTACAGTAAACTAAATTAAAAGATCAGTAAAGCATGATGCATATGATGATGAAAATCTACCTTCAAGCGTAGATATCTGGAGTAATCGTTGACATAGAACACCCAGCCTCTTTAACACCGATTTATCTCTCCCCAATGGGCGAGCACACACTTATAAGTATGTTGTTTGTACTGATTGTGCTGTATTTGTATAACGCTAATGAATTTCAGGGATCTTTGAATGTGAATACTAGTATGTCAAATATCCAAAGCAATGATGCAAGACTCGATTCGGTCAATACTTTTCAGATCACATCACAACATGCCAAAGGTACTCATTAGATCACATATATTTAACAATTGTTTAAGGTGAACAGCTTCGCAAATAGCACCATTTGACATGAACCATGCATTTATGGTTTCCATTAGGGTTTTTTATTCTTGTCAAACGAGAATAGCCGTTTAGCTTGATGACTCAAAGAAGTGCAAAAATGGCGCAAAAATAGACATTTAATATACCTGGTTATTGGAGTCCAGCGTCTTACGGTTCCTTCGGGGAGTAAAAAACGTGGGCTTTATAAAACTTGCTTTATGATGTTTTGGTTTCAGCGTCTCTGAATTTATGCTGTGAAATATTCTATGGTAGGGTTCCTCTTCGCAACAGGATCAGGTAAGGCAATGGCTATATTGTCCTGATGATTTGTAGGGGAGAGGGGAAATAAATATTTCGCACAAATATATCTGGATGACGCATAGTAAAAACCTAAAAGGCTTACCTTAAAAAAAAAAATACAAAACTTCTAAAGCCCGTCGTAAAGTTGTAATTTGCGGCAACTGCTTCCCAGACCGAAATCGAGACCGCAGTCAAAAATATCGATACCGATTAACTGAGTTTTCGAGGTCTTTATTTATACCGATTAACTGAGCATTCAACCCTAATATATAATGAAATGTTAAACATCGTTGCTGCCAAGCAGTATATAAAACCTCACCAGCAACTTGTAAGTCAAACACCGTCGTTTCTGCATTCGCTGGAATATCCTCCATCAGATAATGATCAAGTACGCACTTGTTGGTTCTCAGTAACTTGGAACGATCACGGACGACACATTCAGTATGGCTAGACGCACTTTTTGTCTCGGTCTCACCCCTATGCAAAGATCAGACAAATGATAAATATGCTAATGAGTGACAGTAACAGTGATATTGATACATACCATCGAACTTCGACAAAATCTTTTATATGGGAAAAATGATGTCTCGATTATCGGGCTGTTATCTTCAAAACAAATTCCATCTCTTTCTCGATACTAGTAAATGGAAATTTGTCTCAGTTTTTTAGCAATCACAGCATGACCAAGCCATGAGAAAGAGCAACGAAATCATACACAGTGAAATAAATTTTTATTATCTGTTTATATAGGACCGTGCAAGATCGATCCTTCATTTGATCCAGAAGGAAGTCTCGTGTGTCCCAATATTCGTAAGCCCGACAAAACTGAAAATATGGAAGAGTCAATTGATATAAAATTAAGGAACGACAATCGTTTGAACATACCGTAGGAAGTATTAGAATTTGAGGAAAAATTCAGTATGAAAACAGTGTGAGGATTAACAATGGAAAAACTAACCTTACTCTTGATTTTATCCACAAAAATTCGAGCCTTACTGTATCAATCCGATCAATCACTTCCTTTATAACACCTTCAAAAGGTTTTGATACTACATTGACACGTTCATACACTTTGTCTTTCAAGGCAGTCCACTCATCGCCGAACCATGTGTGCATCCCATTGGAAAATTCCACAATACACGATAGCCCAAGGCTATCATTGAAGCTATCAGTAATTCTCGCCATAACGGAAATATCGCACCAGACCGGATGCTACTGTTCACAAATGCATCGGGATTTTTTGCAACCGTTTTTGAATTTTCTAACGCTTTCATGGCGCTGCTTGCCATTCTTTAGCTCCATTTTGAATCATTGCAGGATACAGCTTCATCAAATATCGTATATTGAACAGCGTCTGCACATATAACTTCTTCGTCGCTTTCTACTTTCCCCTTCATCTTCTTCGTGGTTACTTTTATCGTCATCACTATCTGAGTCAATGCCTAACATAAAATGAGCTAATCAGTTTATTGATCGGACCTTTCGTTTTCGGTACACAGTCTAACTCATCTTCAAGATTTCGCTTCATAGATGGAGGCGAGACCCGACCTTTTCTAAGCCACTGTATATAGAGTTATTATGGAAACTTGGAGACCAATTCGATTTGGTTAACTACAGGCACATTGCGTACAACGCAGCTCTCATCCGAAAATTTTCAATAGCGAGCACTGATCCAGTGTTAAACACCGCACTTTCAAGGTTGCATTGATTTTTTGAATAACGTTTAGAATGAAATCTCAAGGGTCCTGGAGAAGTTGCACATGATTAACAAGTCTATTCTGCTTCTGTTTGCAGCATCCGCTAAAGCGTTCATTTGCGTTTCCCATAATTTGGTATTTGCCGGATCTTTGTTGCAGTCCTCATTTTGATAAAATGTTAATGTGAATATATGCTGATCGCGCAAACCATCGTACAGTTGCACTTCCCCCACTTCGTGGTTTGTCATGTGCGACAAAGTCACCCACCGTACGGTTGCATGCCCCCACTTCCGGCAAACAGTGGCTTGCCATGTGCGATACGATAAAGTCGCTCGACAGTCGCCGCAGGATGTCTTGACAATCATATGGTAGAAGGTTTCAAGATAGGAATTACATACTTTGAGGCAACTTTTCATAGTAAGCGTTTGCCGATAAGCGACGCTGGATTTTGGTAGTTCGCACTCAAGAAGTTTCAGTTCAGCCGCAAGCGTAGCATGAGCGGTATGTCTGTTTATTCATGATAAATATATCCCAGTCTGAGACTCGATTCCAGTATGCTTGAGAAAGGAAGCGCTTTTAGTACTATCGATGAAGCTAAATCGAATCTCACAAAAGTGGGTTTACCTGGGTACTGAAGAGCTGCAATTAGCTGTGATGACAGACAACCAGACATTCTCGCTAATCAATGCGCGTTTGTTTAATGGTCATCGCAGTGTATGATGAACGGATATTTTTATTATAAAACAGCACTGATAACTTCAATAAATATCGTTGAAAAATAATACATCGTTTAAAGTAATAAAACAAATCTGTCAATTTCCACCGATATAACACTACGAAAAATGCTTCTTTTAGCTCACATGATCAAATGTTCGCTTTGTCTGCATTTATGGTAGAATGGACAAAATTCCACAGAGTATTTCTATTAATTTAGTAGAATAGCTATAGTTAGCAAGCATGTTTTATGTTAATTTAGCATACATAGTAAACACACAAGCCATTAAGGTGAAGCATTCTGTGCATGTACATTGTGAAAGTTCTTTGATTGATAACATTGGGATTGTTTATTATTTGGCTCCTGAGGAAACTGAGTATACTAACAAGATTGAATGCTTTTCAAATGTACCTCAGAGCAAATCCCATTACTTACTACAAAAACGATTGACTTATTAATCATGCATGTAATACTAATGTTATATTCTACTACCATATATCATAAGTCCTCTTCATTTCTACATACATTGTATGTGTACTTCTTAAGAAATTATTATTACAAATTCAACAAAATTGATGGGAATTTAAAAACCTTTTGCCATTAATTGCATGATTCAGTACTCAACAATCTCTGATATACAAAATTGACAAATGTTCTCCCATCTGTGAACATCATAATCATATTTCTTCTTTTATTTCAGTCACCCTCTTTACACTATAAATGAAACTCAACAAGCTTAATTTTGTAAGCATCTGTTGGATGTTGTACTGCAATACCAGCACGAATAAGTAATTCAATATATGGTCGCCAGATGTGTTGACTATTGATTTGGACATATGGGTCGGGGTTTGAGAATGATTTGTTCATAAGATCCTTGTTTTTAATAGAGGAAAGTGTTAGATCACTTAGATGTTTGGAAGACAGAAATAAGAAATTATACAAAGAAATTAGTTACCTCCAGCAATTCTTTTAGTGATACAGTAACAGCTTGATTATCACTTCTACGTTTCTAAAAAACAAAAAAAAAATCAACATAACTTTGATATTCACTTGTCTTCTCAGCAATTGTAATAACATTTATCACTTATCTCACCCTAATAGTAGGAGGAAAATGCTTATCCACAAACGCAATTAATTCTTTCATCAAGATATCCATATTGTCTTTTGCTATTTTTGTCTGACTTCGAAGTTTTCTGGTTAGGAAACAATCCAGTTAAATAGATAAAAACTTCAGCACATAGCAAGACCAAAGTCATACAATGCCAACATACCTCAATTCCGTATCCTCTGCTCCAAGAGGATTTTCAAACTGTCCTTTTAGATTGTCAAGTTTTTCCCCCAACACTATACTTATTGATTCACTCTCTGCCAGGGTTTCCTGCTCTCTAATCAACACATTATTGTGAATAGACACACCAATATTAATATCTGGGTTTATTTATTCTCACTGATAATAAATTCACCTTTTCAGCTGTTCCTTTGCTTCCTGTACTTGTTCACGCAATCGTGGTAAGGCTTGTTTATATTGCTGGACATTGTCATAGAGTTGCTTTTTGGCCATTACTTCATTTATTACTTGAGAATATGTATTTACTTCCTTTGCATCTAGAAGAAAAACACATCCTAGTTAAAATCGGCTGCTCTCCCCATTACTACTCAAATTTGGTATGCCCATTGCACTTATCACCCACCAATATCTGAATAACTAACCTTTCTTAGCAATCTCCAATTCAATTCTCAACCTTCGTTCTTCAGCTCTTAGAATTGCCAATCTCTAAATCATAGTAAATAGATTACAATCAATCATTAGGAATTCGAAATCAGTCAATAGCCAAATACAAAAACCAGTTCTACCAGCCAGCTTACCCTTTCCTTGGCCGTTTTATAAAATTCCATGTTTTGTTTGCATTGCGGTACGCGCTTATGCAGCTACGTATGCGATTAGAAACTGATTAGCATGAATTGTTACAATCTTATGGCGTTTCTTTTTTCATTTAGACTTTCCAGCCCAGCCTACTCACTTCACTCAACTTTTGCCATTCCTCAAAACACTTTTGTGACAATTGTTCAATACATTCGTCTAGAATAGCATCATCTAATCTTATCCGTAACGTCTTGAAAGAGGAGGAACTCGCAGATGGACAAGAAGATTCTGACATTTCCTGGGCTTGGGAGGAGGAAATAAAGCGGATATTAGAAAGACACGCATATCGGACAAATGATCGATCGCATCACGTGACAAAATTTTTACATGGTTGCTGTGCCACGTTCTCCCTCAATAAGAACTAGCTTTGCGCGAGTGTTCGTAGTTTGGAAATCAGGTCTTAGCAGGAGGACCGGGATATAGGACGCGAAGTTGTTAGACTTGTTTCATTAATACAGTAATATACGTGTTAGTTCTGCTGCTGGAAGTTTTGAGTTGTCGGCCGGTTATGATACGCAAATAATCACAATCAATTGGGTCCGTAAGGAAAACTATCAACCAATTCGTTTTCTTAACCAGATTTTCATCTTTCGATCGAGATTTTCTACTTTGTTTTCGATAGGGACGATGTTTAAACGAACCGGAGCCAAATGTGGCCATAAGTGAACGGATCGGATGAACATAACGTTTTGATATCAATTACAGGCAAAAGATTCATGGGGATCACAATAATTGTGGCAGATTAAAACGAAATCGGATTAAAACGGAATTGGGGCCTTTTTGGACCTTTTTTAATGCCTCTAAAACCCACATATACTCTTCTATTAACAAAAGTTACCCTAATCCCAACCCAAATCCCAAAAAAGCCTAGAAAATTGCACCCAAAAAAATTTTAATTTTTCATATTAAAATAGAGAAAATTTCGTTTTAATCCGATTTCGTTTTAATCTGTCACAATAATTATCGTTTAAAACGTTTTCCTTCTTTTAACGACTGCTCGTTATAAAGCAAAATATCTGTTAATATTAGTGAGGTTAATAATGGCACACTTTTTGTGTCATACATCATACATCATTATTAACCGGTTGCACAATTGTTCTAATACTATTTATTATTCTCAATTATGCCCGCGATATTAATCCGTCTAGACGAATATTCCCGATACCAGATTCCCTCAAGGAGACAAGACATATTATGCTAGTGGTAATGAAAGTTGCGCATTGCATTCTCACTCCGTTATATTTGTCTTGGCCCTTGAGTATATCTTTTCGACAGCCAACGCAGCGGAATCTAAGGAACCGCACTTCACCATAGACTAGAATACTTAATGAGTATCATGATTACTTTATAACGCGCGGTGAACTGCTTAAAAAATATGGGCATGCCATTATTATATGAGCCGCAATCTCGAACGTCTACGTTAAGCCACGCTAGTCTTGCATTATTACTCTCTTGCTAAGACGCGTTAGTTGTTATCTTAGTAATGTTGTCGGCTCCTAGCGACCACTTAGGTAGTAGTCGGGTAATTTCTTCGATGCAAGTGTATTGTTGGATTAATCCGAAAGTAAGTGCAGAACGTAACGCTTCTCAATGATTGAGTATTACGCGTCGAATATTTGTTTCGATACTGAATGCGTAATAGACTATGTTCCACATTTAAGTGCATAGTTTACCTACACTCTACATCGACATAGAACCTTTACATTCGTGAAAAAGGTTACAATACGCTTGCAATATAAAAACATAACTCCTAAATATAACATGGAGGGTCCAAGTTAATCCAAGTAGTGTATGTGCTGCACAGCACATCAAACATGTAATAATTCAAAGCAGATAGTTCCGTATTATTAGTAAAAAGTCTCTAAAATGCCTAATAAAAAAAAGAGCCAATTCAATTGAAACAAGCCACCATAGATGGTTTTGAATTAACAAAAAGATAAACTATTTCACACTCCTCAGCGTTTCGGTCTTTACCTTTAGCGGACTAAAAAATATATTGATTATGAAATACTAGTGATATAAACATCTTGTATAAAACTTCGATAACAATATAACGCGATTTGAATGAGAATGTTGAAAGTGATCGCAATTTTTCAAACCACGTCGTTAACTCCGGAGGCTGTTAATATCCAGCACTTGAAAACTTGATTCAATCCTCTTTAGAAATAGAAAGTACATCGTAATCGTATAAACTTGTATGGATTCCTTGCTGGCAAATTATCTTCATAAAGTCAAGTCAAATTGACAACGTCTATTTGGCTAATCACAAGAAAACAAGGTTTATTACGCGATGTTACTATTACTTGGAAGTGGCAAAGAATGTACACCAACCAGCATTTGTGAGTGAGTTTGCCAGAATATACTCACTTCCGACACATAAATACAATAATGATGACAATAACTTTAGAAGATACAGAAGATGGCTTTACGATCGCATCGAGCTCATAAAGGTTTAGTTTACTAAACATGACGATAATTATTACATGGTTGCTGATAAGAAGTTTTACCATTGTTATTCTCTCTATGGATGCTCCGCGCGTGGAATACTCCGATGTAGTCCAGTGTGGTGTGTATGTAGACATAAAAAATTATCAATGGATGGGACTAGCAACAATAAGCTACTTGATGAGTTTATAAGAAATCTCAATTACAAACGAAAGAAAAAAAATAAATTTTTTATATCCAACAATACACGATAACTTGCGATAGAACGCAGTCATCAAATAGATTTGTCGGGAAAAAAAAAGTAATAAATTATACGTAGCCAGTTTATGATTTGAAAAATAATGCGATAACGGTTAGCCATGCCTATTACCATAATTATGTTAGATAAACAAATAAAATTATTGTGATTTGCTCTCCTTTTTAAAAAATGTAGACTATGCTGATTTATATTTGCCAAATAATACGAGTTTTTCTATCAGTGTTTGGTTTATCTTATAAAGAGGAGGTTAAACTCGAGATAACGGATGAGACGGATTATTATGACAAGGTAACTATCAAGTACGCACCATGTTTATTGAATTATTTGGATAATTATTAACAATTTAACATCATTTCACTAGTAGTTATTATGTGATGTACAGATGTTGGGTTACCATCGGATTTTCATACAGATTGCACGTAATAGATGTATCATCTAATAAAAAAATGAATGAGCATATAATACAGTATGTCTGAAGTGTGCGCATCCATTGAAACCTAGTATATTTGTATTATGCGATTACTGTAAAGCGCCAAGACCTCGTAATTGGAATACGGGCAACAAATTTCTGGATTTATTTATAATGAAATCAAGGAGTAATATGGAATAAGTATGGTGCATATTTGAATACTCTCTATTGATGAAATAAAAGTAACACTCAAGCAAATAGGTGATATCCAGGAGCTTGATTTTCATCAGATAAATTATTTCGCACATAAAAATAATGTTAAATATACATTGCATTGATTATTGCAATGATTGTATTGTTTACTCAAATAGCTAACTCGGGAATATCAATGTTTGGATAATTGGAATCACTCAAGAGCCATCTACTTTCTGTGCTTAATAAAGGATCAAGAGCCATCTATTCGGACATACTATGATGTACTGTGCATGCAATACTGGACCGGTTTATACAACTTAACAAGCATATACAGTGTATGCAGTATGCCAACATTTATGATTGGAGTTGGTGGTTATGGAACAGTCTATACTGCCAAATATAAAAATTAGTCATCAAAAAAGTATATTCCAGAAACTGTTGTACTAGAATGCTTTAAGAGTTATGATCAGATGCCGGAACTGTTTATTTCTGAGGTAAGCATTCTATAACAGTATGTTAATTCAAATGATATTTAATCTGACTCTGCATTTATAATTCAGAAATCATGCCAAGTGCATTATGCTTTTTATGGATTCACACAACAATTAAATATAAAAGCACATGATTATTATGCAACATGCTAACAATGGCATTTAAGATTGATGTCAACTATTCGGGGAGTTTTTACCATTGCATCGCATATATTCCATTATTGTTACGTATTCGATAGAGATTTAGCATGTGATATCATGGGCGGACTACGACCATCGATGCCTGATTCAGCACCAGAAGAATATAAAAAATTGCTGAGTGGTGTCGTGATGTAGATGCTGATCTTGATAAGCATTTGGATGCACGGAAACTTATGACCGTATCTCGAGGGTGCAAATTAATAATTACAACAACAAATGGAATATTATCTATCACAATGATGTAAAACCCTTATCATGTCTCGAAAAGACTCTAGTAAACTCTTACCTACTACTACTGGAGATTTGCTCAAACCGAGAAACAGTTATGATTTTGATTCAGTTGCAGGTATGACGACAACAATTGGTTATATAGTTGACAATACTTGTGATTTACAGTTTACTATTTACTTGGTTTTCGAAACTGTTACATATACGGATCCCGAGTTTATTTCAAGGGTTTGCTCCTCTTCCAATCAAATATACGATATGCTTTACCTGTTAGCCGCCTTTGGAGAGTAATATTACTTCAGTACTAAACAGCACAGCAAAACTATTGATCCACGATCGACTAGAAAGGCTATTTTTACACGGCATGATTTCCGGATGTACAAATTTATGTCGGGTCACATCTTTGTGGCACCCTCTCACTTTTGTCAAGAAATTCGTCTTTCGAGTTGCTGGAATAGATTACAACTGTAAAAATGCCAGTATGTATTGCCTAATGGTTATGCGTTAGATAGGATCTTCAGTCTCTACACGCATTTTGTTCTGTTTCCTATCGATATTACAGTGTTTTAACAATTATTACTGCTACTTTATGCAAACAGGCATATCACTCGCAGTTCAACAGTGAAACTAGCTACCGCACAGTCGGTAATATGGTCTTGTTACCTATAAGGACGAGAGTGAGAGGACCAGCGCCTCAGGGTAGGTGTTTAAGGCTAGAGGTAAAAGAGTGAATTTGGAACAAATCTGAAAGCGATGGAGATGAAATTTTAGACAAGTAAAATATTACTTTATGTTCAAATGGCGACAATTTGGTATTTTTTTGGGAGATGGGTTTTAGAGTGGGCTATTACCATCTGTTTGAACTATTGTTATCTGGAGTTTTGGTTTTATTCTCGTCTATTTGATCTCTTCTGATGTCACATCAGACTTTATATCGTTCTGGATTTTTTTTTTGTTCACATCCTTCTCCTGCACATTAGACCGGCTCTTTGCCAATTCTGCTACTCTTCTCTTTCCTTTTTCTCTTCCATCCCCCTCATTCCCCAATCACTTGTAATACAGCTCCACAAACTCAAGATGATATAATCGACGAAGCTCTCGATCTTTTTCGAGCCAACTGCCTATTTCGTAATTTTGAAATTAAAGGCAATGCGGATCGCGTGTTGATTTATTTAATACTCTTTATCTCGGATTGTCTGAACAGATTGACAAAGAATACAAATCAAAAAGACGCCGTGAAGGTGTTGAATACGAGAGCGTTGGATAATTTTGCGTTACCGGGTGAACCGCAATTTCCTTTGAATGCATTGTATGCTGCGCCGGCAACTAGGGGAGATGCTGGTAAGAAGAGGTTGGAGAAAGAGTGGGTAGATGACGAGGATTAATTGGAAAGTGGAGTTAGTGGATGTACGAGGCGAATGGGGGGGGAGAATGTTTAGCGATCAGTGAATTGATGCAGCTGACATTACATCATCGGTTAATCGCTTACCGTCTCTCAATTTAACCAGATCTTCTCCGTCAGTATTTGTCCCAACTGCGTCAAGAAATGGCTAATCGGCTTGTTGAGCGAGTTTTTGTTGATGGGCAGCCTAGCAAGTGGTGGATGTGCTTTCAAAAAAGGAAGTTTATGAACAAGTCACTTTGATAACGCTAGCTTATAAAGGGGCAAATGTTTGAAAAGGTTATTTATTTTTGGGGTGTGTGTAATTTCATAAAATCCTGTTTAGACATGACCATTATCAATAATAAACTGTTATAGTTTAATTGAAGTTACACACACGTTAGGCATTGATGACGTAATCAATGTCTACCTATTACATATCATTATTATCATTTTTATGGTTTTATTGACGTAGATCATCAAAATTGGTAGTGCAATAAAAACCGAAATAGAGAATAACAGGACAAATAACCGAACGAATAACCGAAAGACATTAATGATGGGAATGTTGGCTATTAATAACTTATCGATACTATCCCGCTCCATAATCCCTTGTTTTTTGCTGAAATACATTTCCCCATTAAGCAGATCATTTACTGCAAAAACCTTAGCCATTATAAAGCGTAATGTCATACAGAAATTTTCAAACATTTTATTAATTCATTTTTTAGCCCATGCCATTTTTATGATTGGACACTACTTGCCGCAGTTAAACAGTCTCAAAGTGCACAAGGCAATCCGTCTCATATTTAGTGTTTTTTCGTCTCGTTTTATAAACCCTTTCTATTAAGTCAATACACAACACGGAATAAGCGAATATTACATAGAAAAGATATATATAATCTACAAAAATTCATACGAGAAATGTCAAATCAACAAACGTAAGCAAACGGGAAAATGGAGCGTGAAAAAGGAAGCGAGTTGGACTTGTATAAGAGTTGTGAAATAACGCATAATCAAAGAAGCTGTTATTGATGCTGGATGTCTTACCCTTTACTGACTCACTTTTATTTGACACTTTATGACGCCGTGCACCATATCCGAACCCGAATCTGTTAATAGACGAACAGTAAAACTAACAGGTATAGGTCTCGGAGTCTTCACTTCCGTGCTATTGTTTGATGCGATTTCAATAGCAGATGACTGACTGCCTTGGCTTTACTTTCTCCTTTGTATCAACTCCAGTCATAGCAGCAGATGGCTTATACAAAAGAGACGTGTTTCGTATGTATTCAAACAAATGGGTGGACATTTAACCATGTTTATAATATAGTAATACTATATATAATACCGTTAAGAGTGTTATTGTTTTGTGTCTTTGATTTTTATAGTCTTTGTTACTCTTTTGAATTACCATCTTTGTCCTTTACCTGCGTACTGATCAATATCTTGTAATTTTCCTGTTAATAGGATTACCCGATCCCTTTGCTGTAGTGACCGTAGACGGAGAACAAACGCAGACTACCAGTGTCACAAAAAAAACTCTTAATCCATATTGGAACGAAAGCTTTGATGTGTACGTTTGCTAAAAAAAACCCGAAACTCTTTATCGCTTGTCAATACATAATGTGTCAATCACAACCTAGATATAGTATACCCTTTCCCCCGAGGATGTGATGTTTTCCATTCCGTTAATGGCACTAGTTCTTACAATGGGCCCCCGCAATAGTTCTAACTCTAAACTGTCTTGTCTATTTCCTCTCTAGTCAAGTTACAAACCAAAGCGTGATCGCTGTACAAGTATTTGATCAGAGAAAATTCAAAAAGAAGGATCAAGGCTTCCTTGGTGTCATTAATGTGCAGGTTGGGGATGTAATGGATGTGAATGCTGGAGGAGACGGTGAGTAGATGTCAATTTGTGATTAAGAAAGCATATGCGGGTGTTTGATGAGATGTAAATCGGGCAAAGTGCAATGCAATTTTGTTACTGACAGAGAATTCTACTATATTTTCTTTGGGAATACTAAATTTTATCCATCATCACGTATTATTACTGCTATTGTAATAAATATGTATCGTTTGTTTTTCCTATGTGACTCCCCCACCTTTCATCTCGCTTACAGAAATGTTAACGCGTGACCTAAAAAAATCAAATGCTCATGAAGTAGTACATGGAAAACTTATTATCCACATATCCACAAATTCCAATGCAACCACTGCACAAATCGGCATACCTGGTAACAATCTTCAACCGCCCAACCATATACGCAATCCATCTACATCATCTTCAGCAGCTCCAGCATCAAATCGTTTAAACAATGCACAACCTAATGTGAACAACAATTTGCATCATCAAATGGGTCCCTCGTTGACACCACCAACTAATACAGACTCGAGCAGAATACTGAGTTCGTCAGCACCGAGACCAACTGCCCCGGTTACTGTGAATGGCGGTAATTCGGGAAGCAGTGGTGGAACTTCAGCTGCTGCATCTTCCGCAAATCCAGGGCGGACGTTCGGTGCGTTTGAAGATCACTTTGGACCATTGCCTCCTGGGTAAGTTTTTATAAAGTAAGAGCTAATGATGGACCATAGTTAAGATTGTCTAGCAATAGATTAAAGCATTTCGATGTTCGAGGCGGTAGTAAAATGTGGTTGAACATTTGCCTTCGGCTCATACTACAATCCACATTACTCCCCTTTGTGTCTTGACATTTGTAACTCTGACGGCACTAGTATCGAATACTCACATGGTTGTCTTTTATTTTTTTCCCTCAACTTGCAGCTGGGAACGCCGTGTTGATCATCTCGGTCGTACATATTATGTCGACCACAATTCCCGAACAACTACTTGGACCCGCCCGTCGTTGAACTCTTCTGCCACCCAACGCCTTCAAGAACAACAAAACCTTACCGAGCTTGAACGACGAAGACACAATAACAGAACCTTACCTGAAGAAAGACCGTCAGGGTCAAGTTCACCAATGCCCGGATCAGCAGCGACTACGTTGACAGATACTGCAGGACCGAGCATGTCGAATGGAAACGTTGTAACAGTAGTTGCAAATGCGACCGCTGCTGGTTATGGGCCATTGCCTTCTGGGTGGGGTAAGTTAAACAAGGGAAGGCGTTGACTTTAAGAGGGGGGATGTTGTTAGGAGGAGAAATTGAACATACAAAAAGCGTGTATTATATAGCATATATGGCATCAAATCACACGTTTTGCATAAACTAACCATCACACTATCCTTATTAACAGAACAACGCACAACGCCCGAAGGCCGCCCTTATTTTGTTGATCACAACACACGCACTACCACTTGGGTAGATCCACGGCGACAACAACAAATTCGTATGTATGGCGGACAGAACAACAACAATGTCACGATTCAACAACCTGTTTCGCACCTTGGGCCACTACCTTCTGGCTGGGAAATGAGGCTTACGAGTACAGCACGCGTGTACTTTGTTGATCATAACACAAAGACAACAACGTGGGATGATCCGAGATTACCAAGCAGTTTAGAGTAAGCTTTATTAAATCAACATGTTGTCTTTTACAATATTTGCGTTTACGGTTACATCATGAATTCTCACATACTCTCACACACTCTTGCCTCAAAAGTCAAAATGTACCCCAATATAAGCGAGATTTCCGCAGAAAACTAATCTACTTCCGCTCTCAGCCGGCTCTTCGTCCTGCCCCGGGTCAATGTCATATAAAAGTACGACGTAACCATATCTTTGAAGATGCATATTCAGAAATCATGCGACAAAAACCAGAGGATTTAAAAAAGAGGTTGATGATAAAGTTCGATGGTGAAGATGGTTTGGATTATGGCGGTTTATCCAGGTAAGAAATGCTCAAGAGCATTAGATATGGGTGCGTCAGCTAAATAGTAATAATGGGCATTGTGTGGGACATTGTGTACTTAACAGTTATTGTTGCTATTACAACCGTCTATGATGGTCGATATGAATTTAACCATTCATTATTCCCGTCATTTACTTTCTCTCACGCACAAACAGAGAATTCTTCTTCCTTTTATCACACGAAATGTTCAACCCCTTCTATTGCTTGTTTGAATATTCGGCACATGACAATTATACACTGCAAATCAACCCGCACTCTGGAATTAATCCGGAGCATTTGAACTATTTCAAATTCATCGGCCGTGTAGTTGGTCTTGCGATATTTCACCGAAGGTTCTTGGATGCATTCTTCATTACATCATTTTATAAGATGATTTTGAAGAAGAAAGTTGGATTGCAAGATATGGAGAGTGTAGATGCAGATTTTTACAGGAGTCTGACCTGGACTTTGTATGTATTTTAAAAGAAAGGGGGAATGCAGAAGTGGGTATTGGTAGGAAAGATGTTGGACTAGGACATATTTTAATAACTGGTTATGCTTTTCGTATTTATAGGGAGAACGATATCACCGACGTCCTTGATTTGACGTTTTCAACCGAAGATGAACGTTTCGGTGAAGTTGTCACGGTTGATCTAAAGCCAGATGGACGTAATATTCCTGTAAATGAAGAAAACAAGAAAGAATATGTAGAGTGAGTAACCATTGTATATGTTGTGTTGAACAATCTAGTAGCTTGTATTGTTCCATATGTTAGTTGTCGCAATTGTAACTATTTTTTATCCCTCTCCCTTCCCTCTCCCTTCCCTCTCCCATCCTTTGCTCCTCCCCTTCTTCCATAAATCTCAAGGCTTATTAATGAATGGCGAATTTCTAAACGAGTAGAAGAACAATTTAAAGCCTTCTTAGAAGGTTTTAACCAACTCATACCACAAGATTTAATATCCGTATTCGACGAGCGCGAGTTAGAGGTTAGTAGACGACAACGAAACTGTTGGGAAAAGCTGGGCGGTTGGATTGCTTTGTCGAGAATGGCAGAGTAAAATGTGGTTTTTGAATGGGACTTACCAGTGGCGAAGGGTTTTATTTTGTTTTCTAACACAAAACACAAATTCTCGTCTGTTTTGTAGTTGCTCATTGGTGGAATTGCCGAGATCGATGTAGATGATTGGAAGAAGCACACAGACTACCGAGGGTACACGGAATCAGATGAAGTCATACAATGGTTCTGGAAGGTATGGATAGAAAATGAAACTAAATTGATAATATGATTCATTTTTCTCGACATGCTAATTGACCTTTTTACATCTCCTTCCGTGTAGTGTGTCAAAACATGGGATTCTGAAAAGAAGTCTCGTCTATTACAGTTCACCACAGGCACATCCCGTATTCCAGTCAATGGATTCAAAGATTTACAAGGTAGCGATGGGCCAAGGAGGTTTACAATCGAAAAGGCAGGAGATCTTACGCAGTTGCCCAAGAGTCATACCTGGTGAGTGAAACAGATGGATGGAGAGAAAGGATAAAAGAGAATAACTACAGAGAGGTCTTGGATGAACGAGACAACCAATAGACTATCCGAATTGCAGAACATGTCCGCTTATAATGTATAATGTATTGACACGATTTCTTTTCTTTTACTAGTTTTAACCGCATTGACTTACCTCCATATAAGAACTATGAGACGTAAGTAATACCATTATGTGTGCTTGCCTTGGTTCAACCAACTGTTTCACTAATAATTACGAAATTCGTTTTGTAGACTGGTGTCTAAATTAACATTAGCAGTAGAAGAAACTGTAGGGTTCGGTCAAGAGTAAACATTAACACCAAACGCACTAGAAACAAGCTTCCATTCTTTATTGTCTTTTTTTTTTCTTTTCCATTTTTTATTTTTATTGTTCTTACCATTGCTTACAACTGATTTGGGAAACGATGCAGCAAGGTATTAATTAAACGTATTCAGATAAGCGTTCAGTACGTTTTATCTGATCATTGTTGCCATATATTTTAGCAGGCAGTTTGGATTATTAGTACATTTTATTTTATCTCTTAATATTTTGTGTTGTCATTTGTGCGACAAGTATTTTTATCATTATTTTTTTGTCATTATAACCACAAGAACTATTTTACCACGAGACATTTAGAGAATGGAAGTGACAGTAGAGTGACCTGACGTAGAAGATTAGCCTACTACCAACGGACTTGCGGATAGTCCGAGATATTTATATTGTTCCTTCCTTTTTTACTTTTAGTATATACTTCATCATCTAAATCAAATTTTATTACAACCGAAAATGTTCATGCGCCTAAAAAGGGAATCTTGTTACAAATGATATCATCTGCTAGGGTAAGTGATACTACTACGAGAGAGAGGCATATTATAGAGACTTGTCTTTTATTCATTCATGGAACATTTATATTTATGTTAATCTCATGTGAATATTAATGTCACGTGATGTATGCCAATCTGTTCATCAATGCATAAGTTAGCTATCCAATCTTGGCTCTTTTTTTTTTTCTCTCTTTTTTTTTTCCTTTTCATTTCTTTGTTCCCAGTTTCACAAAATCGATGATTGCTGCACTGTGGCTGTAAAAGCTAACAACAAATTGGGCACAGACAATCGAGAGACAAACAAGACAAATGACTATATCACCGGGTTACATATATAAAAGAAGTCTATGTATATTTATTTATAATAGAAAAAGTATCTACAGAGTATGATATCGAGTGAAAAAAAAATCTATTTAACAAAAAAACAATCGTCTATGTAAATGAGTGGGGAAAGTGAAAAAGGATATTACAATGAAACCATCTATAAAGATAATCTTGGGCTTGTTGACCATGTAGACAGTAAGAAAGGATACAAACAAAAAACTCGTAAATAGAAATCTTTTACATCAGTGAAACCTGAACTGAAGCATGCCATACAGAAAGAGACAAAACGAAAAATCTACGATTTTGCTTCATGTCGGAAAGTATGCACATTTATAGTAGCGCAAATGGTCATGATGTTCAACAACTCGTACCTCTTTAACAATACACCATTTTCCCCCTATTACTGTAACTCTCAGAATGTGCGTGCAGAAGGCTGAATGCATCCGGGAGGAATATAGTGTGCAGGTACTTGCTTGGGTATATCAAATATAGCATAGAATATGAGCCACGTTAGATTAAATACGGTGAAGAAGAGTGCTTTGATTATAAATGACTCTTTCCGGATTTTGTGACGGCATGCTGTTGAAACAAGGGAATTATAACAAAAAAAATTCGGGTGAGCGGGGGTTATATGATGCATCTCAAACATGCACGTAACTGCTTCACAAAAAAAGGATCTCTAATCAATGAAAAAGAATCGTCCATATACTAACCGAACATGCTGAACCATCCTCCAAAGACGCCTAGGTGGTAGGAAAGATCAAGAGATGTAACAGGTAACGATTTCGTTAGCGTACTCTATCGAGATGCGTTAATCTTTTCTTCTTCTCCCTCACATCTGACTTACCGGTCGTCCATAGCCACCATAACAATTCCCGCTCGGGTGTTCTCCAGTTCTGTGAGATGGATTGCTGCTTGTCGAACCAGAACACTAGCCATGTTGCAACGTTTATGACGAGTATTGGTGGGAAGAGATTCTGCACTCCTATCACAAAGGCGACTTTTATGAAGAAGTGGAGGGAGTATGAGAGGAAGGAGATGATTGGATAGATGTTGGATTACATGCCATGCCATGCCAACACACACAAGTTTCTCACTGTAATCATCCCACTTTTTCTTTCCTACCTTTAGAGTCATAACCATATCTTCCGGTGAGTATGTGTAGAAAAGTGGCTGCCTTGAGTGTAGCGTATGCTAGCCAAAGAGTAAGACCGACACGGATAGTGAAGAGAAGATGTGCCATGTTTATAGAGGTGTGTATGTGCGAGCGTGAGTGTGAGTGTGCAGAGATATAATACGAGAGAGAGAGAAAAAAGAGATGTGAATGTAGATGTGATTGTATTGATGATGAATATCTATCGTTTGTTTGTTCAGTGTCTGGGGCAGTTTCTTGTGTCTAGATATTTCCTTGATTCCCACCGCCAGTTTAAATAGTGAGGAGCGCGGGTTATTATGGGAATCAATTTAAATACGTGTAATAATAAAATATGCAATGATCATTATGATCAGTTACAAATCAACGTACAATCTGTGCGACACTCAAACAACAAAAAGTCATAATAAATAAAACTTCATAACGACCAAACCATAATGGAGGTATTATCCATTATTGTATTTATTATTTTGTGCCACCAGCCATCAAAATTCTCATCTGCAACAGAATGCATTCCGACACAGAAATTCTTTTGTTGATAAAGAAAAATGACAACTTGTAAAGATAACAAAAAAAACTAACAATGAGGGAAACAATTAAATACCAAGTCAATAGACACTGCATATTCAACATATGTACTAATACAATTATTTGATTATTAGTGAAACACCCCAACAATTAGCGACTATCAGATGTTTGGCTGGTTTTAATCCGGTCCACAAGACTTGTTCCCACAACCCATCCCAAAACGACATGCATCACTCTCTTTCCTTAATCTCCCTTAAGTTCAAAGCCACCGGAAAGTATAGTTTCTTTCACCGAATATTTGTAAATAAAGAACTTTTGAATTGACGGAATTAGGCAGAGATGGATGGATGGACAACAAGTGGCGCATCGTACAATGCAGACTATGTGGCGCATACGAATAGGGTAGCGAAAAAAAAAAAAAAAAGCGTATAACGATATAACATGAACACCCGAACGACTACAATTATTATAAGCCAAACATATTATGGGTATATAGTAAGATTGTCCAAGCAACATCTGTAGTATTACGTAATGTATTACCATATTCTTTTCGCTAATCTAACGTTAATCATTCAGTGATGACGAAATCTAATTTACGAGTATTATAATATATATGTATGTGTGATACATGCGTGATATCCATTACAAGTATTTATATTTACTGGTCATTCTAAAATATGCGAGCTGCGAGCTGCTGCTCGACTCCCATAATATGCGATGTGGGGTATGGGTACGACGATGAAACAATGATCAATGTATATTTAAACAAAGTAGGATTGCTTTACTCGGGCAACATATACAATCTACCGTCAAGTAACCCAGATTGTGCGATTCGGCCCTTTGAAATGCACATTTGACCTCTTCCCCTTATGCTTTTCTCCGCTTATTACTTTCCGGCGGCGTAATGATTACATACTTATCTCACACCTGTATGTAAGTCCTTGTTGGGCTTGCTTGTTTCAAGAAAAGTAATGCTCTCTATTTTCACATTTCCCCGTATAGAAGTTCATTTGATCATGCAATGACATCATCCCCTATAACAGTAATCACGACAGCGTATATGAACAACCGCATACGTTTGCTTTTCTTTATCTTTCGTAATTCCCTTTTTAATTTTGATTTTCGTATCCGATCAGTCTAACAAGCACCCGACTTTGTACAGACTCTTTTTTTTTTTTTTCTTCTTTTTTTTTTCTCCTTTTTTTTTTTTTTTCCTTTTGCATGCCTTGCTTCGATGGTTAGGAGACAATGGCAATGGATAAAACAAGACAACTAAACAGGAAAACAAAACATTGGTATGAATGTGAGCAACTTACCTTATTAGAATGAACATGTATCTCTTGATTCGTTATCGAATAAACCTATAGATCAATGGATATATCCTTAATTGATTTTCATTGCTGATGTTGTTACGTGTACACAATGAGCCCTGCGCATACCACTGTTTGCCTGATAAGCAACAGGAATTGTATGCAAAGGTCATATTACTAAGAAGAAGAATCAAGGAGAGTGTTAAGGGGGGCGGTTTGGCTGTAAGCAAATAAGAAGAGGAAAAAAGTTGGAAAGAAAAGAATGTGCAAATATGCGGAAAAGAAACGTAAACATATGGGTCACAAGCAAGAGCGTCTTTGTTATTGTTTGCTATGCCGAATTATCCGATCGGATAATAATATTTTCAAATAAACAAATAATTTGATTTTTCATAGATCAAAAATATAACAATGCATGTATGCATATTGATATAGTGTATTAGTATTACTTGCGTTTACATAAATAACATTGCCCCAATGCATTGAATTAAGTTTAACCCACACAGCTTCGTAATTCTATTTTATGGCTGAGGGCGTACAGCAATGTATTCGCTTAGTCAATAAATGACCATCCTATGGCGTATTATAATAATAATAATTAAGTTTAATAAAGTTAGACAATGAGCAAACAAGATGGAGAGAGAAAGTAAGAGAGAAATGGCAATGAGCAACAGTGATAGTAAATGATTTGTTATTTCATTTAAACAGATGACACATTACAGATTATCGCAATCCGTACTTGTTTCCATCACTTGATTAATAAACGTTGCCTTTTTACCGAGTTTGTCCTATCTTTTGCTATCCCTTTGTTTGGTTACGTATCGTTTATTAAACTTCAAAAGATGATTGTTTCACAATTAAAAAAAAAACCGGTCTAGGACAAAATAGTCTATGGGTCATATGAACAATAAACAAGCATTTGTCCTTACACACACCCCGTAGCGCACGGGCTATCAGTGGGCTGAGTGGGTACAACCAGGGTAAAGTTTTTTGATATTCTCGATATGCGACTAGGGCGAATATATTTTTATGTATTTACGTAAAAGTATAATCTCTTGCATCTCTGCATCTTGAGTATCATCTCTTTTTTTCCCCTTCTTTCCTCGTATTCTGTTAGTTACTTTACTTGTTTGATAGACCATAACCATAACCATAACCATATTCATTACACTCTTATCTGCCGATCGCTATTTGCCAAGACGGGGAAATGACCGTCTGCTACTCCTTATTGAGATTACGCGTTCATCGTCATGAAGCATCACAGACTGCTTTACACTCGGCATAGCATCTACCTTGTGTATTCTATTTTTTCACTCGCAGCAAAAGGCTTGTATTTTGCACAATACGGTTACAAATTTGGGTATGTGGAAATCATTTCTTTATTGCTCTCGGCGTGCACCTTTAAATCAAACTTTAATCACAAATCTTCATCTACAATCAATTATGCTGTGTCAGATATTATTTCCCTTAGTATTAGCATTTTGGTTCACTCTCCTCTCATCAATCCTTGATAATAATCGATGTTTGATTGTAAAGTCATTCATGTGGCAAACAAGTAGGTATGTCGTTATAGGCTTGC
The DNA here is from genome assembly GCA_910592345.1 of Paraglomus brasilianum. Taxonomy (NCBI): domain Eukaryota; kingdom Fungi; phylum Glomeromycota; class Glomeromycetes; order Paraglomerales; family Paraglomeraceae; genus Paraglomus; species Paraglomus brasilianum. The sequence continues at coordinate 48,552 of CAJVPI010000135.1, forward strand.
TTCAAATAATGCCCCCAAGCAAAGGCAAGCTATTAGTTATTGCATGTAAGCCGAAAATGGATTATTTTTAGCAATAGTATGACAAGGGCAATAAGATATGATTGTTTGGGTTTCGTTTTATGTATCTCAATCCTATTGTGCTGGGCAAGTAATCTTATTTTCGACTTGATGCTCTTTGGTGCAACACATTCCTATGCTCGTATCACTAAAAAAAGATTCTGTTGCAAAGAACACAAACCTGTTGATAGCAGGTCAGATATACGATTTTGGGTGATGATATGGAAACCAGGAGCCTGCCGAAAATCACCGCACTATGGGCTGTTAATATCATCACTTGGAAACCTACTGACGAGGTGAATTTTTCAAGGCTACAAACAAAATTGAGTGAGAAGTTGATTTTTCCATAATGATATGACAGAAAAAGGAATTCATTTTTATAGGAATTCGACGATGCATTATCTACCATCTCGGCGTACGAGAAGGAACGAATTTGTCGATTGAGAATCAAGGAACAGGCAAAGGCGTCATTGATTGGGAGATTGCTCTTGCTTTATCTTTTTAACAACATATACAACATTCAATGGGAGGCTATAAAATTTGAAAGAACCAAAGCGAATAAACCGATACTGGCAAGTGTTGTTCATCTATTTGTCATATTAGCAAGCAGCCCAAGCTGGATATCTTACGCTTATATATATACTTTTTGAATTAGGTTTCTCCAGACCTTGGCGTTCAGGCAGACTTTAATGTTTCTCATCATGGTGATTGGGTTGTCCTTGTAGCTTCGGAAAATTGTAGAGTCGGCGTAGACGTAATGAAGATAGAAGAACCGTACGGCGAGAATATAGAAACATTTCTAGAAAGTCTTCAAGATCAGGTAATTGAGAAAATAGTTAATAGGAATGCTTTTATTGATAATTTTAATGTCAAAATTATTGAATTTTAGTCTTGTTTTGTAGTTCTCAAAGACTGAATGGGACGTAATTTCTGCTCCAAATTACCCAATGTTAAAGCTACACCGTTTTTACAGATATTGGTGCTTGAAAGAAAGTTACATTAAGGCTATAGGGGTTGGCTTGGCTATAAGTTTAAAGACACTTGACTTTCACATTGATAAAAATGAAGGACATGAGTATGGGGCATGTAACGTAAGTCATTAAAAAGCCAATCCAAATAAGTTTCGCCTATCCATGAATACTAAAGACGTTGAGGCAAATTTGTAGCACGTAAAAACAAAAACGCAGCTTTTCGTTCGTGGCACTTTCATGGCAGAATGGCATTTTCGAGAATTATATCTGGATGAATCACACTGTATTGCTGTAGCCTATGAAACGGACAACGACTGTATAAATCATGGAGAATTTGATTCTGTTACAATTTTTAATATAAAAGATGTATTAAAAAAAGCGGTAAAAATGTGCTGATTTATGTAATATATTATTATGTTAATGTGTATTTGTATGTAGGAAAATACGATAATCATGTATTGGGATAAAATTCAGATCAATATGTATTATTTTAATAAATGAATTACATTGTCTTTGGATTTTTCATTGACCTCCTACTAACCAAAACCAGAAACTTTATTAATTAAGCTTTAGTCAGAAAGACCAAATAATTTTGATAAGATTGTTCAAAAAGAGTTTTAACTATTGGTAGTCTGTTGCTCTTGGATCGAGTGCTGATGAAACAAATTAATTTACCCTTTATATTTAGCATTCTTTTCTTTGTGGATAGAGGTACCTGTTGCTAATATACACTACCTGGACAAAAGTATTGGCCACCCTAACTTTATTAATTGTTCAAAAGTGTACATAATAATTGGGAC
>CAJVPI010000136.1:0-50311 GCA_910592345.1 Paraglomus brasilianum
CCGCAAGCGAACAACCGTTTCGGTAATCGGTGAAAAATTAAAAAAAAACGTCAAAACAAACGGGGAAGGGGTTTTTTCCCCCCCCCCCCCCCCCAAGCTGGTGACGAAGTAACAGCGGACTTGCACTGCCGTTTTTGTCGATGAATTTTTGCCGTGACTGTCTGATGAAAAAGACATAATTATTGTCAGAAATCTCCACAGAACATTTAACATAGCATCAGCCTGAAATGCTAGCTTCAAAGCGGAAAGGTTATTCCTCATCCGTCATATACTATAATTCGATTTCAGCTTTAAAAATATCCATACTGATTTCCAAGAAGAAGGGACCAGATGTTCTGTTCTCACTATAAGGAGGCAGTCAAACTAGGCTTCTGCGGACCGCTTATACGATTCAATTGCATATACATCTCGCCCTTCACGCGAGACATCCACATGAAGAACGACGCGCCTTTGATACTATAAATCAAATTCGAATATGAACCTTGATTACAGCAAAAAGAAAGAAGCATACCAGACAAATAACATGTGAAAGTTAGATCAAACACATCAAACAAACTCATTAGCAGAAACAGATCAATGTTTATGACTTGCCATTAAAAACTTACTCTATCTAATTATACACATCCCAAAGCCCGTCTTTGTAATCCCATCAACAAGAAGTAACGACTCTAGGTACATAGTGCGCGCATTCGAGATGTTTCATTCCGCCAGGAACCGTTATCGATCGATCTCCTACAATAACTCTGCGTTGTGCATATAACAGCCTTCATACCAGATGCGCAGACTTTGTTAATTGCTGGTACCTTGGTCGATGTGGGAGCCTGCGCAAAGAAGACTAAGTGAGCATCATATCGACAGAACTAATGAATATATACAGACAAGCAGAACGAGATAGTCCTAGATTCGTCTGTTGGACATTATCAAAGATCTCGTCTTGTCGGGTTTAACTTCTATAGGCATAGCGTACTTTCTGGTTGGATTTTATTGATAATAAACGAAAACAGAATTATTATACAACTTTCCCAACTTGTACACTTGGTAAAGTATTTAGAGCTCTTACGAAAAAGCAGGTCTAGATCATGTGATGAAAAGCCTTCATCGCTAATATTACATTCAACTCATCTAATTTTCATCTGTAGGCATCTCATCGAATGGATTACGTTTTTACTGCTTGTTCTCGATTCCGCTATGCTGTAAAACGCTGGCATTGACTTTGCAATTGAAACCAAAAGCACATGTTTATAAGCACGTTCACAAATCAGAATACAGTGCAAGCACAGTGTCTATCCATGTGGGTTGTATTCCAGGCCATTGACTGTATTATATAAACTTGAGTTCCAAGTGTTGGAAGTACCAGATGAAACTACTTTTGAGATCTGGTAAAGAAATTGAATCAGTCGTTCCGGAACCTTCTTGAATTTATTGTAATGTTTGCGGCGTAAAACTTTGCCGTTTACATCCAACTGTTTACTCGAACTTGGTATTGCTTTCGCTTGGATACAATGGATGCGCCATGTTGCCTTTTGTCGCATAGAGGATAAGATATGGGATTTATTTGTATCTATCTAAAATGCATTTTCACTTAAGCGAATAGCAATCGTAATGCCACGAGAATATCCACGGGACAAGAAGCGAATATTACTAATAGACATAAGGGATTAATGGTTCACAACTATACCGATAATTACCAGGAAACGAATCATTAATAATGTATTTCAGAGTATAAAGAACTACCCGTTTACTATAATTAATTGAACATATGTGAATGTGATGAATTCTAACGGAAAGTCGCGCTTCTTGTTTGCTAATACGACTGCCACGTAGATATGCATCTGTGTTAATTATAATTACCGATAATAACTGAATTTTTATATCTAATAATGCGTTAATATTAATCGTTATAGCCTCAGATTATCTGCAGCCAATATAGAAACAAATCGAGATACATATGTAACCCACTATCAATACGAGTACCTTGGATACTAAGATGAACAAGAGAATAATACCCCAGGTACACGTATCGGAGGAATAACGATAATATATCTTTCCAATAAACGAGTAGTTTTTTATACAATGTGGGGCAGAAATTCTTGCCCTCAGTAATGAGCAAGTGAATTGGTCAAATACCTCATTTAAAACCGTGCTATAACAGGGGTACTATAACCAGTGCAATACAGTAATTGGTCCCAAATTAAATGCTTGATTTGCAGTTTATTTGTTTGGTATGCATTTGTTGTGCCAGATTCTAAGAAATAAACATTATTAATATTCTAATGTGTTAAAAAGTGCAAATTAAAATGTGTATAGTAAGCTCACCTGAGAATATCTGATTTTAATATTGCATGGTTTTCCCTTGTACTTGGTGATACAAAGAAGGCCTCCTAAACTCTCGATTGCATAGTATAATATGTCTCTTACTAACAACACTTTCCCAAGTCGCGTTATTTCTAAATAAACACGTGACACAAAATTTCGCTTAGTTAGATACGGAGCAAATAAAGCATTATTAAGAATATAATGATATGAGTGTTTTCAGATTTTAAAAGCCCTATGTGGTCACAATAAAACAACCTTCCGTAATGCGTTCGACGTTTCCAGACTGGAATGGGGGCAGGCAGTTGAGGTATGGGTGCAAGGCAAGGAAAATGTTGATTCTTTTGCAAGTGAGACTTAGAAGTTTGTTTGTACCAGTCGAAGAAACATAATTTACATATTGAGTGTTTTGTAGAAGAGTACAAGTGAAACTCGATATAAGAAGCTCTCGATATAAGAAACACTAATTAAAATTTGATATAAGAAAGTTGATCTAAAAAATAGTCTATATGAAACTATCTCTATATAAGAAAGTTACTAATAAACTTTTGGTATAAGAAAGATTCTAAGATTTTTTACTATGGGTCCCGATCACTTTCTTATATCGCGAGCTTGTAGTACGCGTAGCGGCAATAGTCGGCAGGTAAAACAAATGGATGAGATGATAATGTATAAAAACGTCTCATATTTCAGCGCGAATACGTCCAGCATACCAAAAAAAAATCTATAAACTAGGTTTGGTAATAAGGCCATTAATACTACGGCAAATTAGAACTGGTATCATGCGTAATAGTGGATAACATTTATTAGATGCGAATTCAGTTCAATCATATGTCTATTACGTCACCGGGTCTGGGACTGTCAGCAAACATAGTAGCCTTGATTGCGCAAAACAGCTTGGGATTTAGTCCCCAAATCTCAAGGCTGTAGCGCTCTTGGCGCGATAGCAGGAACGAAATTTGATGGTACAATTCAGCACAGCGTAGTCCTAAAGATTAATTAATGTGATAATTAACAGACTACAAAAGAGTAATAAACTACAGTATTGTAGTTAATGAGCGAACTGAAATTCTTTTAATATAAAATATCAAAGATCCATATCTTGATCACATATGCGATTTGACTCATTCAAATCTGGAATATGTTAGTAAATGTTCTAGTACAATTCATCAGATAACAAAAAGTTATCGCTTAAAACAGAGTTTGGGAAAAAATATAGCTAACGAGAGATGAGTTGGCCTGTGGTCTAGCATAGGAAAATAATAATACAGTCAAACCTTGATATAGTGAAGTCTTGATACAGTGAATTTCGCGCTATAGTAAAGAATTCTTCTGATCCAAAAACAGCATTAGTATAAACTTTATTATATTGAAAATTTTTGATACAGTGAATTTTCGATATAGTGAAGAAAAATGCCCGTCCCGCTGACTTTACTATATGAGGTTTGACTGTAATAAGTAGTCAGAGTGTTGACCTGCAATTGCCACAGAGATTAGCGGTAAATGTCGTGATTAAAACTAGGAATATTCTCAGGCGAACGCTCTCGATATATGCGACCAACTATTTATAGTTTAAATCATTGAAATCGGTATATTAATATATATCACCAAGTACATTGAAAAGCAAATCTTTGGAGTTTTGAAAATTTACCTATGTTACTAGTATCGTAAAATAATATACGAGTTCGACTAGTTTTCTCCGCAAACAAGAAGAATTAGCTTGGGACGATTTTAGTTGCTTTACTATGTTAATTATAGAAATGCATTATCTGCCCTGCAGTTATTACTTAATGATTTTCTATAAACACAACGATAAGTAAAAGTGTGTTGTTGGTCTATAATGGGTATAGGCACGCATGCAATTAATTAGCTGATGTTGGTTAGCGTGCGTATATGAAAATTAACTACTGTTCTCATGACATTCTCAAATCTTCTGTCATAAAAAACGTCTGTCCTTGTTAGATACGCGAATACGATTTGCTAAACGTTAAACGGTCAACGTTGTGCGACAGAAGCACGACATTGGTTTCCTGAAACAATTGATATCGAAAGGATATATGAGTGATCAATTAGCGTATTCTTTACAAGATTGCTTTGATCATATATCATGTATTATTTTATTGTGTAGCCGGTTTGAGAGATTGAGATGGAATATTGGCAACAAATATGAAATATGAGAATAGAACATCCAATAAAGTTACGCTCTGTAAGTGTACAGCCGAGGGGGGGGGGGGAGTATTATTAATTTCCTAGAACAACGTAGCGCAGAACGTCCAGATTGAATTCAGGCGTCAAACTGTTCTATATTCTCATGACAACTTTATTGAATCGCATTGCCCCTGTTTTGAGAAACGAGACAAAGAATTGATAGATTATTGCACAAGAATTTGGCTCAACAAAAAATGCAAGCCACGTGATGTAGAAACATTAATAACAAATCCACTCTTTTTGATACCTCTTTCGGACACATTTTCAAACACGTTTCAGTCTAAATTTCCAAAAGGAAGCAGGAATCAACCAATCGTTGGCAAAGTTAATGTCGGTATTATAACCGAAAGTCTATCCGACATCTGTTACGCCATCGGGATTCACTGCGCAGTTCATTGGGATCGTTATCTCCAAGGTAATTAATAAATGACTGTTTAAAAAAAGCAATTAAGTGTACGAGTTCTTTGTACCTGTTTCAGATAATAATAATAACAATTCTATAAAAGTCATACAATCTCTTATCGAATTACGTATCGATTTAAAAATAGTGACAATAAATAAACATTAGCAACTAATATTACTTATTCAAGAAAGAGATAACCCGTATTTATGTCGCACCATTGTGTGTTTACTTTCAAGAAAACATTGTAATACCCGAAATTCTCAAATGTCACTTATCACAATATTGTCCTACGAGTAACAGGATTGCTTCCGTTTTTTATTGTCCAAATTCTCGCGTAATTTATTTAAGCCCTTTTTTTTTTTTTACTACGAGAACAATTACCAAATATCTACAAATCAGTTATTCAAAACTGACATCCTTCCCATGACAAAAACCTTGAGAAAACAAAATTAAAGACTATTATTATGGAGTTGAAATTAAATAACAAGTATGTATGTACGTATATTATACATTTACATTAGACGTCACGCAACTGATGTTCACCCCTGAGGACAGCACGAAGAGGCTTCTGTACAAGCCATACTTTCCTGTCAATCTCATCCTCGCTTTCATCTCCATTCTCTCCATTCCCTCCATCCCCTCCATTTCCTCCATTTCCTCCATTCCCATTTTCATCTTTCTCAACATCACTATCATTGGTGGCTTCTTGAGTCTCCTTGGACTCTTCGATCTCTTCAGGAGCTCGATTACCTTCATCTTCCGTCGCAGCATCATCTAATCCGATTGCAACTGCAGACAAAGGCAACCCAGTTCCAGATCCATCATCAAACTGTACTGTGGATGTACTAGCCACACCTTTACCAAGTTTCCCACGACGGAAAGTATCAGACAATGCCGAGTTCGAAGTCTTCTTCTTGTTCTTGTAATCTATATCCCAAATGTTGCTGCCCCTCAACGGAGAAATAAATGGAGATGGATTACTATCTCTTGCTGATGACGACGATGTCCCAACGTTAGCATGCCCAGCATGTATTGGGTCCAGCGGTATCTCGATTGAAATATCGGGTTGGTTCGTTATGTTTTCTTCATCCTGATCGACCCAGCTGGGCATTGGCCAACGACCGTCGTATCTAGATCCACCTGGCCTTGCTGCAGTAGACGTCTCATAAACGGACGGGAAACGACGTGAAGAGCGGTAAGTTCGGTGAGATCGGTGAGAGGAAGCGCGCTGTAGTGCCTGGGAGGGTACCAAGGTCGTTTTTCTTTACGTCGATAGGGGAATACGATTTGATGAAGAAGCGATGCAAGGTTATTATTAATAGATTACAAACAGCAGACACATTTTAATAAAGCGGTTTCCTACTTACTGGCAAAACAAGATTATTTGGACAACAGCAATTACAACTACAGGCACGTAATTCCAAAGTATCATGAACAATACGGCAGTTCCTTGTTTCCAGATCGAGGGGTTTTTGGCAATGAAAACAAAAGCGAAACACGAAATGCTGTCAATGAAATAAATGCAAGTCAACAGGGCGAATACTCCTATTAGCTATTTTGGAAAGAGGGAATAGAACGAGATCATTCAGTAAAAAGACGGTCAACAAAAGCTTTATACACCAGTCAAGATCGTATCTCTTTGGAAAAGATTCAACAAACTCACCCTCCATTTAAAGCTTTTCAACTCCATGACTCTCCATTGATAATAAACACCTTTCCTATGAATTTCTCTCAAGCTTTTTGCGTAATCTCTCAACACATTGTTTAGCTTGTACCATACGAGTATCATTGCAAGAGTATAAGCCAAGTCCCAGATGCCGATGAGAAAAAACTGCAGTTTGAGTATATTATTGGCACTTTTGAAATGATTGGTGTCAGCGCTGTGACCAGTAAAATACGCAATTGGCAGCACAGATGCAAGCGGACCGAGTATCACGCTAATGCTTATGATATCAAGCATGCAAGTGTTGTGTGTCCATCGTATCTGGCTCTTGGCTATAGGATCGAGCGAGGCTATTGAGTAAACTAGAATTGGGGAAGAGGAGGGAAGAGGACGTGTTATTGGTGAGATTACATCGATGAACGAGTGGAGAACTGACGTGGTTGTTCAAACCAAAACTTACTCAGACTAATTGGGTATAATGTCGACAGTGATAGAGTGAGTATACGAGGTAATACATACCCGACTAATTTAGAATCGGAAGATGGTGATTAGACAGATGTTGCAATAAGAACGAATAATGCGTAACCATGTACTTACTTTCTGCCACTGCAATGTTATTATAGGCTTCCCTTAGTAGAAAAATTATATCAATACCAGAGACTAAAGGGGGAAGGGGAAGAGAACATGTTAGATCAAACTGACACCAATGCCATCTGCAATTTCTTTCAATCGCACGCACGCACTCATTCTTCGTTTCATCTTTGTTAGTTATACTTACGCAAACAGAATAAACAAGCCATAACATGAAAGGTATCTGCAGGTCGCGGTCGTAATATTCCTCTTTCTTTAGATGGTGGAAAGAACAATGACTGGCGTTTGACAAGTATTCGATAGGCCAGCGTCACCAATGAAGTAAGCATTGTCGTCACAATTAAGATCAGCAATATCCAGTATGAAAAACGTAGAAATGGTTCCTCTGCACATCCAGCAATGTTCACGCGGAAGTCGCACACACATGATTGATTGTCGTCAAAAGTGCAGATTCGAGTGAAATTGTTGACCAATCTCACCATTATGAAATCGATTTTGTTATTGCTATACTGGACACTGTGTCAGGATACAAGAACAACGACGTGAACATGGATAGACTTTTCGGTTGATTGTGTTGTAATTTGTTGGAAAAGCCAAGCCACGAATTGTATCGATACTCTTTTTTCTTTTTTTTTGAAATCGATTGTTTCGTTCAATACAGTTGTTTTTTTTTTTGTTTTTTACGTTAATAATTTGGTTCAGTAAGCAAATTAGAGCCGTGGGAGGACGAGAGAACGGGGAATGTGCAGAGTATTATATATTGAATGTACTATATAAATATTAATGCATCGGCCAGCGACTACTAATGCTACTTAACCACCAAATTATTAAAGAAAGAGGAATATGAACGGAAGAATGCCAAAGACTGTCGAGCAGAAACGTTTCTTATATCTCAAATTTCAAGATATAATAGTCCGCAGACGCAACGGCGCCCAAAAAGGTTGACAATCTTGACCAATCCACCAATTTGCCAGTATTCCAGACAAACTCGTCCTTATAACTAAAATCAATGTGATAATCCGTTAATACTTATCTGTACTGGGTGATTAGAAAAAGTTAGAGCGTACAAACGTACAACACAACACATCACTTCCAATTTTCGATAATCATCATTATGAGAATACCAAATCGGAAGCGTGTAACCTATCTATTGTCCGCACGCGTTTGCTACTAACCATTTATGGAGCCGACATACACAAATAATGCACAAATGATTGGCTGAAACAGTATCGGTGGAATTCGTGCGGTTTTCCGGCCGAAAATCTTTTTTGCAGAGGTGACACAATATGTCAGTACGGGAAACTGCATGATTTATATGAATGGTTAATAAAAGTTGCATGGGGCCCACATTATTATAATGAAAGCTGCATGACTGTAATTAATGAAACTACTTGTATTCGATTTGTATACATTTTTTACATAATCGACAATCAATAAATGTTGTTTGCAAAAAAGTTGTTCTTATTAATATTTTTTGCTCCCTTTTCGCAAAGGGGGGGCTTCTTACATGGGGAAAATATATGCCCACGTTATTTAGGCATTGCATCCAAAGGACAATACTAAGTCTTCTGCTAGTAGTACAACAGTTTAGATGTTGTACGAACTCTTTCGGGGTTGCATGATTAGAGTTAATATACTGGGGACAAATTTGTATTAACAATTACGAGATTAAGGGGCGCCAAGTCAGGGGGCATTTGTTGTGGATATATTAACTAAATTTTAAGAGAAACAAAGTTTACACGTTTAGAATTAATATTTCTTGTGATATCAATTAATATGTCGCACGTACCAATAACGCAATGTTATTGTTATATCGTTTTATCAAATAAACATTACTAATTCATACGAATACATAAATACATGACTAGCCACTAGCTTTTTAATGAACATCTTCAGTCGAAATGCCCTATCGCTCTTGTACATAATAAGTAAACAATACCTCTAAATGTAGTTTAATCATCACGACATAATTATCTCATCAAAGATGTCAACCTGTGTTTTTATACCGACAGCTCGTACCATTCTTACTTGCTGCATTTACCCAAAGCAGAACGTATATAAGCAGAAAAGAATCGAAAAAAACGTCTTCAACTCTATAAAAGGCACCATCATCGCAGTCGATCTTTGATACAATTTCCCACTCGTCGTTAGTTTGCAAGTCGTACATTTACACTCGTTCCCTCGACTCGTCTCACATCGACTGTTGGTTTCCCTCTTTATTTAGTGCCTCTTTCAACAAGCCCAAGAGTTTCCGTCCCCGTTTTTGACTGACAGCTGTTCTTTTAACGCGGCTTTGCGGCCCAAATTGGGTCTTCGTGATAAAGTTCCAGTGCACCATTAACCATGAAGTGTGATAGGCCATATTTTCATAATACTCGTTTGCTATCTTGCGTACTTCCGGAAGACGTGACCACGGGATCTGGTTGATAAGAGATGGCCCAATCGATAGCGTTAAATCAAGTAATGATAATTAAATATGCATCTATACTATTTTTAATCTATACCTCCCCATTATTGGCATCGTCAAGATCTACCGCAAATGACAACAATGCAAAACTTTTGTAGTATTTTCAGTTATATATATATATTTCGATTCGGTTCACTCCGTTTCTCTCTTTTTCCCCACTCACCCCCTACTCTCTTCGTCTTGCTTGCTTACCTTTGTAAAGTCATGGTGTTCGTTGTGGTATCCGCTATTCATGAATAAATAATTAAGAATTCCATAGTACGAATAGGTCTCTTGCCCATCGTCGAAAGTATAATGTTCTTGTATCAAACGTGCGGCAGCCGGATGTAACCCATATCCAAACCATACAGATAGACACAAATAGGCAAACCCTCGCATACCGCATGCGACATATATCAACACATTGGCCACAATATTAAACGCTATGTTCAAATACTCCCACAGTTGTGGTGGATACTTTTGTATCGCAATTCCACGTGCAATATACAGTATGGGATATATGTTCAGCCATAAAAACTTCATTATCGCATTACCGCCAATGAACTTGGCCTCCCATTCCATTGGCAGATCTGGATCTATTCCAACTATACCCAAGTTCACATGATGCTCGAGGTGATATCGACGAAACGACATTGCAAGAGGAACCGGGATACCAATATTAGAAATCAACCCAACTATCCGATTCTGAAACATCGTCCTGGCGGTCAGTCCATGAGCCGCCTCGTGGATTATTGTTCCTAGTAATTGCGACGCCGAACCTCCAACCACATAGGCGTATATGTACATTGTCCAATGCCAATCGACGAGAATCCGGCCAAAAACAAAAGCTGCAGACAGCTGAACAAATACGGCAACGAGTGCGATCAATACTGTACATGAATCGTATCCGTAAAGCTTTTCGATTTCGGGATGGTGTTTGAGTATGGTTAACCGACGTTTCAGGTGTGGTTCGTCGAGGTTATCTGTGGCAAACTGGCTGTCGACAGACGGGAGCGACTTGGTCCATTCGCCGATATACAGTGGATATCGGTAGTCTATGTGGTCAATTGGCGGCGGCGTGAGCGTCATGGTCATAACAACGAAAATTGCAAAGATAAGAAATTTCTATAGTATTTAATAGTTAAAAAACTATAAGGAAAGAAGCCAGTTGGCAAGAGCAATCACATGTGGGCAAGGACAGAGTAATGAAATCCAGTCTCAAAGATGTGTTAGAAAATAGTAATGATAATGTCAAAATGCCTAAAAAACCATGAGATCTTTATACATCGAATGCAATATTTTATATAGCTTGATGCTGGACGAAAAAAAAAAAGTCCTTTTTGGAGGCCATATTTATTTATTATGTTGTAGTTATTCCGATTGTCCGTGTAAAAAATCAGACCACATTACATCGTCAAATCATCTTTCGCTTCCCAAGTGTCATCATGTTTCAATCTCCTTTTATATCCATACGTAACAATAGTAATTATCTTTGAAAATACTATACATAACGTAGTATTTATTACTGAAAAACCTCTTTATCATCTCTATCTTTCACTTTTCGACCGTTTTTTTGCTAGATCTTTCGTTTCCGTATCGCTGAAAGTGAATGATTTTATTACCGTCATACAATGCAAGAAATCGTCTAATACACATATGCTCGCTATACGTATGTGGATGAGAGGTGAATATTGGCTTTCCAGAATGTTATTTGATGTCTTGAATATTAAGAAACAAGTAAAAAGGATAGCAGTTATATATGCAATATTTTCCAATTTTTTTTACAACTTGTAAAGGTTGCTTTCTCCACGATTTCCAGTGCAAACAAACTTTATCACGTACTGTATAATATATGTATTGCTGGGATGGTGGACAATACCCAGAGACGTTCTGCACGAGAACCAAGCATCGATAATCGAGAATTCTTGTTATTCCATTCATTCATACTATTGTTTATTTCCTAGACCATACCAAGCTTGCCCACAGTTTAGATGTGAATCAGCCAGCTTGGGTCGGTATGTGACAGATATCTCCAGGACAGGACAAGTGCTTTTCTCATTGCAGCATTATGTCTATCCAGAGCGTTAAACGAGCCGAGGCCATAGCACACTTTCAGATATATTCAATACTCAGTTTCGTCTTTTCTCAATGATTGAGCGGGTCTTGGCTATGTATTGTTCGTTTTTATGGACGAATGTCTCGCATGTGATGTGTCACCTGCACTCTCTCACAACTTATAATGTAAGTGAAACGCAATTACCTTTATTTGATATACAATGGATATATGATTTTGACATTGACGTAAGAGTAACCATTACATATTTTCCGCCATCAGATATCGATATTAAAATTTTTTATATTCTGATCGACTATTTTGGCGATCCGTTAAAAAGTTCAACGGTTGCTTAATATGAAAATCTCGGCTTTGGCTTAAGTCGGCCAAAAATTTTCTCCCTATTTAAAAATTCTCGATAAGTCGGCCAACGGCTTAGTTGGATGGTCTCGATAAGTCGGTTGTTTCACGGGACAATTTGTAAGACGTATACGGTAATTGGTGGACCACACCCCGTCGATGATTAATTGTCCAGTATAATTACTTATCGCGAGGAACTTTATTCACAACGAGGTGCTCGCTAAAGCCCAGTTTAGGCTGTCTTTACCTATCTACATACATGCAGAAGAAGAGAATAAAAGCCCATAAACCAGATTTATTGGGGGAGGGGGGAAGATATCTATTCTTAGATATATCAATGAGTGATTGTATTCTATTGGGGGGACCCAGGGGAGCAGAGGTAGAGAAGATAGAGTTGATGATGTCAGTATGAAAGGGGGAAAGTGGGTTCATGTCCGAAAGCCCTTGTAGTAAAGGCATTCCAGAGAGTGAGCATGGCTGCTGATTGCAGGGATCGTATTAACCTTGTGTGAGTGAGAGATCGAGAATAGTGATTGTGTGCCATCTGCAAAAATCATATCCCATATTGATTGAGCAATATGGATGTCAATGTCGATGTTGGTGGAAATTTTCATTCCAGTTAACCTGTCCAACACTAGGGATGTAAGTGTGTTGGGCTCAATGAGGCCTGAGCACTATAATCATACGATAAATATGTCATGCAATTCGAATCATACAATCAAAGAGCTAAACATGTACTAGATTATCATACGATTAAAGTCATACGATTAAAACAATAAACACGTCGCTAGAATCATACGATCAAAACACTAAGATGTAGACGTTATAAATTTGTGAAATTTCTATAAAAATAAAGGTAATTGATATCCCTCTGTCTTCGTTGACATCGTTAACAAAAGCTTGCGACATAACATAATGGGATCAGAAAATATCAATAACGTGAGTGTAAGCAGTTCTGTGTTGTCAGGAATGAAAGATTTACAACGGCAGATAAGAAGAAAACAAGTCGATGCTCTAAGACAAGCTAGTCTGCAAGATTATTTTGCGATGTAATTATATTAATGTATTAATATTAATAATAAACGGTTTAATTAAATGTATATATTTGATCACGTGATTTTGATACTGTTGGCCGATCTGACTGTGTACATATCGTTGTGTGATAGATAACTTACGGAAATCCAAGTACTCTATTTTCTATACAAGTGGCTCTCAATTTAAGAATCCTTCGATATAAGAAACGAACTTGTTGGGCTCTTATATCGAGAGCACTTGTACAACATGTCTCAAATCAATTAGAATATTTCCTTGTAGTTTAGCCTATTATCTTCACTGTTATTGATTGTCAATTATATTAGGTCTTCTTAGTTATGTCACGTTCTTCGTTATCGATTTGTGACAGCGTTATTGAAATAACTAATTTTCAACGCGTCAGAAACACGTTACTGTTGCGTATTGAAGATTTTTATGGTTGCCATGTTCTCGACAGAGTATTATCGTTTAGAATAAACACACTTCCAGATTAAAAGTCCTCTATTTCGAGAGCCACATTTCAGCAAATATACACGTGGAGTGGCTAAAAAGTAAAAAATCTTTAATTAGAAATTCATGTTACAACATTAACGTAACAAAGTAGTACCATCTCTATCTATAAAGTTGTAGCTTCCTACGCCAATCCTCAAAGGATCTATGATAGTCCTCATTTGCTATATTGGAAGTAATTGGCACAAGATATTATTTTCAAAACATGTGGTGCAGTTTTATCATGATAAAGCATGGAACCTATTTTTTTTGTAAAATTTTCTCAGGCTGAGCTCTCGATGAAGAACGTGACCAATTTATTCCCTCTGAAAAACCAACTTATTTAACCAATTTTTGTGTTGTTATATGACGATTATTATTAACAATTGCTCGATCCGTAATTGTTGATTTTTGTGACAATTTTGCGAGGCCTGTTCGGAGCATGCTTCATTTTTAATGCCTTTCTGTCCGTTATTGGCGTATGTCAGTGGCTGATGCATGTCAGATTTTTTATCTCAAGTTAATTAAAAGTGACGCTTTCAGGAAATTGTAAAACTGTGCTCAATACAGTCATATTTATTCGCATTACTTTTCAGCCACTCACGTACTTTACGTAGCGATAGAGAGAGAGTCTCGGACCAAGTGACAAGTCCCTCCTTGCGAACATATGGTGACCCTTTGTTACAACACAAGATATGTATAGTGTAATAACTATACACTCAGAGTGTGTAATATGAGCACAGGTTTCACGAATGTCAATCGAGACTGCCTCCGCTCATGGTTGTGAGGCCTTTTTTTATTGATTCGCTTTATGTCCGGGCCACTGCAATGATAGGGTAAGCACAATATCATTAATATTGTAAAGTGAAAATTGGCAGCAGCAAAGTAAAGGGTAATGATATTTAGTCGGTTCAACTAGAGTAAGTAACGAAATGCAAACATAAGCAAAACATGTTTACTCGCTCACTTGCACAGGTAGCGTGCTGAAGGGCGTTTAGATAAAGGATTTACAAGCACAGACAGCTATATAGCGATCAAGGGCGGTTGATCCATGTCTTGTTAATCCGCCATCATCACGTTCACGTCGTTGATTGTCATTACTGAACTATGCACTATGACATCACTGACTGTACGTACGTACGATACAGTAGCGACATTTCCACGGCTGCCAAAGGCTGTTGGAAATGACATTTGAAACCCCACGGTTTAAACCGCAATACGCTAGCTTAATATGGGGGGATCTACCAAATGTGAGATACACCGCACGTAAATAAATTGCTACTTACTCCGACAATTTAAAAATGTCGACAGACGTGCGTTTATTATTTTGACGCAAACCGTTTCTTTTAGACAAGCGAGACGTAATATAAAATGCGTGACCCATTTTAAACGGCTAATAATAGAGTAATACTAAAGAATGGCAAAGTTTGATAAGAAAATGCACATTACAAACAATCTAATTTGCATCTGTTTTTGAGTAATTATACGCTATTTCTAAAAATACTTGTTTAATTACTCTTGGCATTAGGCTCCAAATTTAAAAAATAATCAAAAAATTCTTAGTAATATTTGATCAAGGTACCGATTTGTGCAACATGATAACTTTTAAAAATAACCATCCAAGCACGCCAGATCGACTGTCGTTCAGGGGTTCGTGAGTAAGCAGCTAGCTATTAAAGGTTTTCTCCATTCAAATAAAACATGTATTTGTTCAAGGCGCGTTGCTATTTATAGACAAACCAGTAGCAAAAACGTTCGATCCATTGCATTATCGAATGAATCAACCCCCATAATTAACAACCATTGTTCTCGTCGCAGCAAGAGATAGTAATGGAGATCTATGCTTTATTTAGAGTATTGTCAGGTTGAAGCAAAAGTTTTCCCAAGCCACATTTTGTATAAGAACGGTCATAACCAAATCAATCGCCAACCTGTCTCTATTACTCTTTTCTGTCGGCTTCTTTCATACCACGCACGATGAAATCTTTCCTTGCAGTACTTGTTATTTTCCTATCATTCACGCTTCTGACGCTGAGCTCGCCTCTGCCGACGCAAAAGGGTCGATATGCTTCGGTTAAATTTGATGGACGAGTCAAAGGAACCATCCAGTTTTATAAAGACGCGGGGAAACAAGCTACAACGGTTACCGTAAAGATTTACTCTGGGTTGACCAATCTCACCGGTCTGTATCCGTATCATATTCACCAGCTTCCGGTGCCAAAAAGTGGCAACTGTACCCTGGCTGGAGCCCATTTATCGCCCAACGGATATCCGGACGGTGCGCCGTGCGATCCTGCCACCGCCTATGCTTGTCAGGAGGGTGATTTGAGTGGTAAGTTACGAATCAATGTGAGGGCGGTAGGTAGTATAACAATAAAAACGTCAATTAAATGAAAATACTATTTTTAGGTAAACACGGAAAACTTCCAGGGTCTAAGAAAGTAGTGTCTAGACAGTATGAGGATCCTTTCTTGCAATGGGATGATCCTAATGCTACAATACTTGGACGATCGATTGTCATTCACTATCCCAACGGCAAGTATTAGATAAATTGCAACTTTAAATTTGTTATCATTGCTTGTCAATTATTCTTATCATATTATTTCCTATATAGGTACCCGATATGCCTGCGCTAATGTATTATAAGTACCAATAGATCGATTGTGTGGCTTTGTGAGAAATCTCTATCTCAATTGTTCTTCTTATTATAATATATAATACAATAATAAATATTTATATTTAACCGAATTAAAGTTGTAAACGTTACTGTTGCCCCCATCATAATCAAACCTAAATGTTTATCCGTTCCGATGAGCAATCTCTAATTATATGAGTCTTGATACTAGATTGATAAAAATAGGGGCTTTTTAGATTTGCCAACGCAGCCAGCGTTCAAACTACTGATATCTGTGTGCAATGGAGATATCGATATATATACCATTGTCTTGAATTAGGAATGCTGTATACGCTGAGTGAAAGAAATTTTTGATTAACATCTCGATGAGGACCACGTGAAACAAAATCTAATTGCTTATTAATCCCAAATCCATTTACGGAAACTTCTTAAATTAGTGTAACAGATAACGTTACCAAGCCACACGATGAAATATATTTAGAAAAAAGACAAGTCGCCCTTTGTAGACAGGCATTACGGCCTGCTTTAATCGTCGTGGTGGGACCCTGAATTTCGGGATATACCGAATATTCTTCATATCAATCAGGCTATGTACAGCGGGTAAACTATGAACATTGCGATACGCATGCGCCACCACAATTTCAGATCCCATGGAAGTTGAAAATGTATTGTCGTAATAGGGAGAGTGTCACTCGGACTGACAAGTCGTTTGTAGTATAATACAAACAAGCGTTTGTTTCGACGTAAAATGCAAAGCTCGTGTTAACTTAACAAAAGTTAAGGTAAATGTCCCGCCAATGAATTGAGAGGGGAAAAAAGCAACAATAAATGTAGTGTATATAAATAGAATAGTACGCAACTGAGCGAAAACTTAAAAGCTGATTCTAACAATCAGTTTAGTAATATGGAATTGCTTATTGGTTATGAAAAAAGGTAATTCGTATCAAACCTTAACTATTAAAGCCAAAAGGAATCTACGGTGTGCCTCCTAATGAAGGCTTACAAGCCGGTTAAAATGCTTCAAGCTATTTATTGTCTAGGAAGTTATTGTTGACTTTATTCTTTATTGATTAATGCAAACGTTTCTTCGCAAACGACTCGGGAGAAGTTCTGTATCAGGGCCTTTGTAATACAACATCTAACTAACCTTTATTGTTATCGTTATGTAGCAATTTTTCCATCATAATATGGTTGTCACACTGATCGAGGCTTAGCGAGGCTTGCTTACATTGTGACCGTTTAAATTCTAAGCTTTTGAATTGTAAGGCCGGTATATTCAGACTAGTTTGCTATTTATAGACATGTCACTAACAAAGTCAACCAAAGTTGGTATGTACTAAGCCTTCAAAGCCATAGTTGGAGGATTGAGATAAAAGCAGGCCGTTCCCTGCCTACGTTTAGGTAGTTTTGCTTCTTCCTTTTGGATCGGTATAAACAGCAGAACTTCAAGAGCAACCACTCAATTACCACACCCACTGTGAACAATATCAATTATGAACATGCTACTTTCAATACTTGCTCTTCTCTTGTCCTTCACGCTTCTCACATCGAGCTTGCCAGCGGATTATTCATCATATCCGAGCACCCATATTGCTTATGCCCAATTTACAGGAGCCGTTACGGGAACGATCAACTTCCGTGAAGATGGAAGCAAAACATTTACAAATGTTATTGTTCAATTTTACTCTGGGTTGACCAATCTTACCGGTCTGTATGCGTATCACATTCATCAGTATCCGGTACCGGATAGCGGCGATTGTACCCTTACTGGAGGCCATTTATCGCCCAGCGGATATCCGGATGGTGCACCGTGCGATCCTGCCATTGCCTCTGCTTATCAGGAAGGTGATTTGAGTGGTAAGTTGAGATATAGAAAAGACACGTTTTGCATTTTAATGATAGAAAATACCGACAGACTGATGTGTATAATTATATGTGTTCAATTAGGTAAACATGGCAAGCTCCCAGGTTTTTCGTCTGGACAAATATTGTACAGAGAGTATCAAGATCCTTATTTGAAATGGGAAAATCCGATTGATACAATTTTTGGACGGTCAGTCGTTATTCATTATCCCAATGGTAAGTTTTGGATAAATTACAATCTGCAGCATGTTTGTAATTTGATAACTGTTCTTGATATTAACCCAACCCCATTACATTATTATAGGCACCAGATACGCTTGCGCCAACATATATGCAGGCTATGCACATTAATTTAGAGACACATATGAAATGGACTTTTTTAACAAATTTAATAGAATAATGTTGAATGGTATCTTGTGAACAAAGACTTTGTACTAGTATTCATTTGTAATAAACAAGAATTTATGCAGGTTTATCACATGTCGCATTTTGAATGTTTGGGCGTAGATGAAATGCCATAATAATAACCATAACCATAACAACTGCATTAATTCTTGCAGGATCTGGTCGATGAAATGCCATAATAATAACCATAACCATACAACTGCATTAATTATCCTGTTTTAGGTAAACAAGCTACGGCCGAGTTGTGAGACATTGTTGATTAAGATCGACAGTGTATACAGTAAAAGCCGTCCTCATTAAGTATTAACAGGGGTTGCAAAAAAAAGAAAAAAGGAAAGAAAGAAAGGACAAACCAACTTGCTCGTTTCTGCAGCACAGTCAGCATTTTATTGTGATCGCCATTATTTTCTAGCACTTGTTCACACGGCCTCTTTATTGATTCTACCAAACTAATTAAAGAGTTTCTGAAATAGAACTCCCAATTGATCTAACAATAAATAGCCCAAGATTTAATAAAATTTAAAATTAGCAAATTAGTCTATAATTTCAGGTGCATATTTTTCAAGAAATGCTTGGCAGCTTGACTGCATGCTTGAAGTCATTCTGAAAAGGTTACGCAACTGCAAAATGTAAACAAAACGAAAGGTATTGGCTTTGACACACAATTACAGTGCGCGAGAAAAGTTTTCGGAATAACATTTTTACTAATTGTGCGACGAATCAGACAAACATGCTATGTTCTTCATAGTACAGCACATTGTCTTACTTATTGCTACTCATTACAGCTTATCTTAAACCATTCCCACCCATTATTTTATTCAATGCTGACGGTGTGCCTGCCGACTATCACGGGAGAGCAGGTAATAATCGACACTTGGTATTTAGTTAGCTTCGGCAAAGCGTGGCGTCTCCTCCTCTAGGGTTACAGTTAGTGACCTTGTTAAATCACTTACGAAAACCTTCCCATCGTAGAGTGACACTAATCATGGATATATTAATTGTAGTCGAGTAACTCTGTCGGCTCCTAAGATGGGATTAATGTATTTCAGAGTATAAAAAACTGCTCGTTTATTTACAATAAAGGAATCGAAGGTTATTAGAACATTCTAAACATGCACTCCCCTCTATCTAACTGAAATCTACGCTACTTATATCTCTCCACTTCTCGCTCCGTCATTTGGCACTTTCCGCGCGGAATTAAATTTTTGAATGGTAGCAATCTAGCCGACGGTACGGTTTTGAGCGGACTAATTGATCTATTTTTAGCTGCTATTACTACTCATCTAAGCCATTGTTACAGCAATAATTGCTGTATCGCTGCCAAATTACTTTTCTATTATTATTATTATTGCGTCGATGCTACGTGTCGCTGCTGTGACGCCATGCGCTGGTGTTACTGCACCGTCGGAGTAATGCAGAAATTCAGGAGAGAATAGTCACCGTTTACACAACGGCATGCTTTGAATTAAATTAACATAGATGCCTTTTCCAATCTCTTCCTAAAAACTTTGATTTTTAAGCTTCTTAATATCGTATATTTAATATTTAGAAGGCAAAATAGAAGTTGATTATGTAAAGTGTAGGCATCTTGAGTACCATTTTGGCCACAGAGTGGTTATCGACGTCAATCAGAACCTTGTTGTATTTTTAATAACAAAATGAAAAGTGTAAACAAATAAACAAATGACGCAAGTTACAAAGTTATTGACCAAAATAACTTGCTACGGTTGGGAATTAAATGAGGTCTTTGGGAGAGCGATTTATCTTTTGCGTAGGTGTGTTCGCCGACCGGGGGATGTTACCAGGCTTAGCTCGTACTATCGCCCTTACTACAATTAGGACTGAATTAAGCCTTCAAGTGACCTTATTATTTATGCGCGCTTTTCACTCCCTATCCGAGTTTCAAACACTCGTAAATACAAATAAGAGTACCATTAATAAAATAATAACAACAATTATTCGATTTGTTTGTCGACTAGTCGGTATCTGTCACTTGTCTTTACTAAACTAATTAAACAATAATCGTCTCGATAATTAATTATGAACTCTCGTTCCGTTATTCACGTAATTGATCAGCGGACAGCTTACTAGCTTGATCTATCAATGCTATTCCGTTACAGCTTAAGTGAGCCGTTTATTAGAGTGTCCGGTCTAATAATCAATTATTTTGACGATAGAATTTAAATTATGTATATAATTAATAAAGGAATATTACTCAGATCAATAGTATTATTGTTTTTATTTGAATAACAACTTTACGTTCGATGTTCACACAACATGAAGATTTGACGATGGAGGAAGCGCTACTTATCTTTTGCGTCGCAAGAAAAACGACATGCTTTTATAAATTATTATACTATGAAGAACAATTGATTTAGCGTTTGTGCTGTCACTTACAGTATTTCGCGACATGTTGCTGTGCGTTGTCACAAAATTTCCGACAGCTATACTAAATCAAATGTCATCTCACTTCCATATGGCCACATTTATTATCAACGGTTTTCATTGTTTAATTATCGCACTTGAAATATTCATATTTTGATTAGCCAATCGTATCAAAGTTTGTCTTAAATTGGAAGTCTGATATGCTCGTATTACCCAAATAAATATCTGACTGATCTACTAAGTTGCAACCAAAAAACCGCTCATACTAAAAGAATGAAGGCCGTTTCGTCTCCTCATAACACACGCCTCACCATCTACCTGATGTCATGACAAACCATAAAGAAGATTGGCTTCTCTGGCAACTCTCAGACTCTGCCTTACCCACTGGGGGTTTTGTCGCCTCTTCAGGTCTTGAATCTGCCATTCACTCTGGCAACGTCCACGACATAACCTCACTTTCGAATTTTCTCTCTAGTAGTATTAAAAATTACGCTTACTCTGCTCTACCATTCGTGTCTGACGCGTACATTGCTGCTGAAAGTATTTCTGACGAACATGAGTGTTATGAGCATTTGGAGAGATTAGATAAGCTATATGATGCATGTACGAGCAATAATGTCACCAAGAGAGCATCGAAAGCACAGGGAGTGGCGATGCTAACATTGTATAGCAAGTCTTTCGCAGAAGAAGATGATCAGGGGAACAACGTCGTGAGCAAGTTCAAGAAAGAAGTGAGGAAAAGAAGTGTAGATGGTCACTTTCCCGTTTGTTTTGGTCTTGTGGCTAGATTGGTTGGATTGACTTTGGGTGAGTATGGAACGTAATAGCACGATTGCAAAAGTATGAATTTGTTATATGAATAACTAACGCTATGATTATCATATATTGTTTATTGATAAAGAGCGTACACAACATCTTTTTCTTTTTCTCTTTGCACGTGCAATCCTCTCTGCTGCCGTTCGGTTAAATATTGTGGGACCCTATTATTCACAGAGGCTTTTGACAGATTGTCAATTGTACGTTGAAACGACCTTGAAAGAAACTAATACGCTTAGATCTGAGGATGCAGCGCAGACGTCGCCACTCCTTGATATATTCCAAGGAAGACACGACAACCTATATTCAAGACTATTTAACAGTTAGCGAGTGTCGTTGTGTAAGCTGTCATTTGTGTGCGCTTTTCGCCAGGTGGACATTTTAATATATATATCGATGTCGTCATGATAGATTGGAAGCGTTTCCTAATCAAAGGCTTCAAATGCCTCTCGTCATAACTATCTTAACTTCATCGTCATCTCTCATGCCAAATTTGATTGTCTAGTATTTCGATACAAAAAAGGCTTTATTAATGTATTTATTTTAGAATAAATTAATATCACAAGCTCATAATAATTAAGTTGAAGATAATTTCTCTGGCGGGTATTATAAACGGGTGACCTCATGTCAAACTATCCATATATTGCATCAGTCAGGGTAATAACCGTCTACAACTGTGACTTGCACAGTTTTTGTTCAATTGACTGGGGCTGATTTGAAGAAATCCAGTTCAACGGAACGAATCGAGTTTTGGGTCAAGATGCGATAGTTTATAAAATCATATTAAGATTAAGGTCCCCGAGGTTTTTATAAATATAAGTTTATAAAAGTTTAATTGAAAACCACGTGCTATTTATTTGACCAACCAGAATGGATTATTATATTAAAAAAGACATACAGTATGCTATTACTGCATTTTGTTATATTATTATATGTGTTACTTTGATGCTCATACTCATTATACATGTGGCTGGCGATGATAGATAATACATTGATAGTGAAATTTTTTTTTTGCCGTTTCGCTTCCTAGATTCTAACTATTATCCAATGCCACGAAGGTTAGCAATTAAGCGAATCTGATTGGCCATATAAGTTTATGCGTCAGACGGGGACTTAAAATTTTATAAGGTTGTACAGTATAATTATATCAAGTCATCCGACTCGGGTCCAGAAATAAATATAATTTTATTCAGTATAATTATATTCAGGTTCTACTGTTAATAGCAAGCGCAGCTAAAAATAGATTTATTAGTAAGATTGAAAGATATAAAAGCAGCGCAAGTTTCAGCTAGAGTCGATGTGTTCGCATAGCATCACTTTGTTATTATCTTGTTAATAAAACGAGTATTGCAATTACTCTGAACATACACTATACTATTTATCTTAGTTTCCCTGAATTGATCGATGTAGCGTAGAAATTCGCTAATCCCTATATCGATGAAGGATAATCGCTATCTATCCGAGTGGCAGTTACGATAATTAATTGTCTGTGAAACGCGTTTATTATTTGGGACCAACATTTACTCGAGGACAATTAAATTGTCTAAGACAAGTGTCACTTCACGACGCTGAAGATCGTAAGCGAAAAGCCTTGAAGTTCGAAGGTCACTAACCGTAAAAGCAGCTTATCTATTGGTAAGAGAAGCCACAGTCCGTTCGATCTCTCTCCCGCAGTTGTTGGCACGTCAGTACCATTTGTTGATGGAAATTGTTGGGTTGAATTTCTTCAAGCAAGTAAACCTTTATTTTTACAATAGTTATTGCGTGTTATAACGTAAATGAATTGGTGTTGCTTTTATAGTAACTGCTCGTTCATTCGTCACGTTAAGCAAATTTTTGCGCACCAATTATTATTGGTAAAATTATGAAAATATCTAATATCATACGTCATTGATTCAGCCGCCAGTATTAGATTAGTATATTAGATCACGTCGCGTAAACACGTCCTCCCACACAAACAAAATGGAAAAATGGGAAAAAGCACTGAGAGATGCAAAGAAGCAACTAAATAATGCAGAAGCAGGCCTAATGGAGTTTATGAAGGGGAAACGTGGACGGCATGGTTTTCTTTCTTTTTGACGTTAATGTTGAAAAGATTTATTCAGGCGGTGCAATTCGCACGTCTTATTTACCCTCTGCAGTTTGAATGGACGGAGACTTACAAATTTGGAAGATAAACTGTACGTTGAAGGCAAAGGGCTCACTGTAATAGAGAACCAGGAATTGATGGATCTGGATGTGGTGAAGGAGAGTATGGAAGAAAAAAAAGCAAAATGTATCAAGAAGGTGCTATGGTTGAGTAAGCAGCTGCGAAAGGAGCTTGCCAAGATGAATACATCTCAGACAGGTATGACTTTGTGACTCAGATGTTTGGGGACATTAACATAGAGTAGATATAGAGCATAACAATCTGTTGACTTATTTTCCTATTCATATTATCTTCATTATTGTTGATTGTTTGTGATAGTGTACATTACTATACCTACTACCCCTTATACCTTATCCCTTTGTCTGTCTCTAATATGTTTCGTGTCCACTCTTTTGCATCATGCTTTGATTTGTTTATTCACATATTTCCATATTTCCGTTGTCTCAGCTTCAAAGAAGCAAAAGATTGAAGAATCGGAATATTTGGACAGCAGGAGACAGAACATTGTCGAATTCAAGAAAGACGCCCCCCTCACACTTAGCTCAACCATCTGAATTCTGCAGGTTACAGATGCAGGGCCCTGTCAGGATCGAGGTCTAACATGACGTATTCCTCCGTGATTTCAGCTTAATATTAATTGTACGAACATCGATTGATCTGCGACACATCAATTCCAAGTAACACAGTTGTCAAGAAAATTTCGCAGTACAGATTGGCGCAGAAATAATGAACACTTATTCGCCGGATACGGACTGACAGTCCATCCAAATATATCCAAAATTCTTGACAACCACAAATCTCCTCACTAAGCCGATATTCTTGACAAACACGAATTACTCCATCGAGCCAAAAATCTTGACAGCAGTGAAACAGTAATTAGTTATAAATAAGAGTCGTAGTCTGTAGCTAAAAATAATCTGCTGTTCAGTTCAGATCATATCTTCAGCAAGACGTTGCTATTAGGATAGTTCTTTATTCTAATAAAAATCCTATTTAATTACAAATATTGTTATTTCTGATAAGAGGTATTTGGCGTCGTTGGCGAAGTGTAAATTGCTTTCCCCATCATCGGCGAATAGATAGTACTTTTGCATTCAAGACTATTGTTTAATTATTACTAGTAGTTTTAGATAAGATAAATTCCCTGAACCGATAGGCTTTGAGACTAATCCCATCAAAGACATCGAGGTTACACAATACTCTAGGACACAAGACCGATAATATACAGATCGTGAGTATAAATCCTAGTTTAAAGGTCACTAATTGTATCGATATTTAGTTTGACGTAGGAAGAGCAAAGGCTTCCGTTGGAAAAGAACTAAATCCCAAAATGGCCAGTACACCGCTGCTCTCCCAGGTGTAACAGCCCTAACTCCCCACAAATGCTATGCCATCGTCATCCAGGAGCTAAGTCTATACCAGTTACACTCATGCATCCAGTTTTTGGAAGATTTGTGGATAACTGCAATGTCGAGCTAGCTTCCACCCGGGAGAGCGGCGGTGCACTAGCCTTGGTATTTAGACCTTTTCCGACGGAAGCTTTTTTGCTCTTCCTACTTCAAACCGACAATTAGTGACATTTAACTAGGTTTTATATTCACGATCTGTACAATTATTCACGCTGTTCCTGAATTATTACTTAACCTCGAGTATTACGTCGATTTCTCTGATGGGATTAGTCTCAGGACCTATCAGTCGGGGAAATTACTTCTAAATTAAATAATAATCCTGATGCAAAAGTACTAAATAAAATCGATTGGCAAGTATCAATCCTACTCGCCGATGACGGGAAAAGCGGTTTACACTTCGCCAACGACGCAAAGTATCTTTACCAGGGAGTAAACAAAATAACAATGTTTATAAGAAAATATTATCTTTATTAGAATAAGAGAAACTATCCTAATAGCAACGTCTTGCTGAAGATATAATCTAAAGAACAGATCAATTACTGAAGATGATATTTAGCTATTCACTACGACTCGTATTTATAACTAATTATCGTTCCACTAAACTGTCAAGATTTTTGGATAAATGGGGAGATTTTGTTGTGTTCGCGTTGTTTTCTTTATTTCTTTTATTCACATATTGAATGTCAATGGTTTCAAGTACGGAGATGGAGACTAAACGAGAAGTTTTAATTTTTGGCAAGACCTCACTTGGAGTAAGCGTTCAGAAACTACAGTCACTGTAATTGCTTTGTTATTACTGTATACTTTGTTACTGATGCTTTGGCTTTATAACTTTAATTCACACATCTAATATGTTTGTTTCTATTTGTTTTCTAATTTACTAAAAAACTGTTTAATTCTATCCGTTTAACTTACTGAATCGTTTACTTCTATCCATTTTTCTGACTTTCTAATACTAAATTGTTTATTTCATCCGTTAATAATCGTTCACTTCTACCATTTTTTCTGACTTGCTAAAATGTTTACTTCTATCCGCTCCTGACATACACTGATCGTTCGCTTTTTGACTTGCAAAAACTGGTTATTTTCCGATCAACACATTTGTTTGTAATCACTGCTGTTCTGCCCTGCCAAAAGTATAAATACAAGATTTTACTAGTCAAACATATGAAAAATCGAAAATTTTAAGTCGCTAATTCTCTATATTTTTTAAACAAGTACCAATAAAATTTATATAATTGTAAAGCTAAATGATTGTAGTTTTAATTGAAAGATATCAGCGATTTCAAAATATTAACGATTGTCGTATATACCCCCCGCCAAAAGTATAAATACAATTTACTATGTATTACGTCGATCATTTGATATTAATCAAGTGAAGCCTTCGTCTCCTCCTCACACTGCAACAGTAATATCTTAAAATTGCTTATATCTCTCAATTAAACATACAATAATTTAGCTTTACAATGATATAAATTTGTTTAAAAAAATATAGACTTGAAAATTTCATGTTTTATTAGTAAAATCTTGTATACGTGCGTACTATAATCTTTGCAATGTATATTCAAATCTTTAAATAAAAAACGAAACTCGCAAATTGCGTCTCTATTTATATCATTGTGCTGTCATATAGACTAGAATCACAAGAATGATGTTTGCTGATGGAGATTACTCCGTTTAAGCAAAGAAGTTTTACTTTTTACATACAATTAATTGCTATTACGTGTGGCGTGATCATTCTAAATGCGAGCAGTAAACTACTAATACAGTACAGGGAAACAATAGTTACATTGTGAAAAGGTCTAGAAGTTCGTCATTGATTAAGCGTTAGTATATTAGATCACATCGCGCAGCACATCTTCCATCGAAACAAACGAACAAGAAAATGGCAATTACAGAAAAGATTAAGAACGAGTTCAAGGACGCGAAGGAAATGCTGGCGGAGGCGAAGGGGAAGCTGGAGACGTTTGAGAACGACAATGATGACGGGAAGTGGCTAAAGACGTTGAGGAGCAAGGCGCGCACTGGCAAGCTCAGCGACGACAAAAGGGACAAGAAGAAGAGACTAGAGGAGGAGAAGACGATGCTGGATCAGGCGGTCGAAACTCGAACGAAGGAGATGGAGGAATGGAGGGAAAGGCTACGTCAGTTCCCCGCTGTCACAGGTAACGACTTTGTTGGGGACATAGAATAGTGTGTACATAAGGTAGAGCAGACATGGTAATATGCATGTAGGTTTACATTTTATCTACAGAGTAGAGCGAACCAAATTATTTTTACTATCCTTGGTTTATTCTTTCTACTGTAATATTCATTGAAGGGTGTGTAGCAAATAGGTAGCAGCAAATCGAAAGAAATTATCACAACAGAAATATGCTTGCCATTGAACCAATCATTCCATCGCATTATCTCACATCTTATAATTTTTCATTTGATCAGGAAAAAAAAGAGGATATGGGGATTCAGATGATGAGAGTGAAGTCCGAATTAAAAAGGAAAGATTATCACACCTCAAACAGCGAGGTATTTTTTTTCTTTTAATGTTGGCCTTGCCTTTATTAAAAACAAAAACATCCTGACTTGTACCTTTTCTAGATGCGGATAAGATTATAAATCTTATTGATAACTTAAACACGGTCGACACAAATCAACAAATCTTCAGAGTGCCACTATTGCCAGGGATAGTGAATATACAACTATATATAATCGACAGTGTTATTCTTATTTCCGCGAATTTATATTCAGTGGCAAAGACTTCAAACGATATTTAATCACCGGAACCCCGGAATCGCAAAGACCTATTTTGGAAGATTGTTGTTAGTGGATCATAAAGACTTTACATTATACATAAATCCTATTGAAAAAATTACGTTTAAAGTGAATAGCGACGAATACAAAACTTTGGCACAAGCATCGGATACATGGTGCATAATTGACTACCGAGAACCCCAAATCAGTCACAATTATAATGGAAAGTTTATAATGGTGTCTTCTCCCAAAAAAGAAATGATTAAGGATTTTGTTAAAGTATCGCAGTGCAAAAGTATGTATATGCCAACATGGGAGGAAGATGAGGTATTAGACTGTTGTAAGGTTCTTAAAATCGATGAAACATTAGTGATAGAAAAGTTCAAGTTATGCAGAGGGATAGCACAGTGGATCTTTGATAGCACGATGTCACCAGCAGACACCAAATTGATTCTTGAGAATGCAATTAAATCAATTAATACAAACATACTCTACCATCAAGGCCAGTCCTTTTCATGTCACAAATACACTCACAAACTTATTCATATACACACCAACACAGAACAGAGAGGTAAATATTTACCATAAGCTACATTAACTTGCTTTTTTGCCTCAAAATATGTCATGGATGGGTGCCTAGAAAAATTACGACAAGGACATAACACAATTGGGAGGTTTACGTGGAACATCGTTTGAAATGGTCACGCATACGATTATTCGCCAAGGAAAGTTTCAAGTACAGGAGCTTACAAAAGAATGTAATGGATTTGAATACTCATGATTTTGAGTTTCTAGAAGAAAAATTTTTTTGATAAAGTTAATGCGATACAGGGAGAAAAATATTTTCTCTCAATTTCAAAAATTTTCGAGAGCATAGTAATAGATAGTTATTCTCGTCCCAATAATCTATTTCAAGAACTGTTGCTAAAAAGCATGTATTAAGCAAGAAGGATTAAGAGCGATTCATGATGTATTGGATTTAAGAGAGGAAGTCCGCATACAATTAATTGACACTATAATCAGTATTAATGATTATCAAGCTCTTCAAAATACTATACGTCGTTACCCAATTAAACTGTACATTAACATTGCAGGAATCTGGTATGATTGATGGTAATGATGATGCTATGCGAATCTGTGTTTGTAACCAAAACGACTTAAATATTTGCAATCAACAAAGTAAACATTCCAGTTAACTTCACGTGATGTTCATAATTCGGTCCTCTCGATAGGCGACTTAGCTATGTTACTAATGAGATTAAATCGAATCCTTGTTCAGAAAGACAAAAGGGAATAAAATAAAAGATAACATAAAGGGTGACGTCAAAATACAACGATATTAATATAACTAAAAACATGTTTACAATAAGACACATTGTGATAACAAAGGTTTTTTACTATTACTATAGCAAGATTCACTATGTATGTACTGTATATGCCTAAACACGTCTAACAGATTATGTCGTCATCAGTTTAATGTACAGAGATCAAGTCATTTATTAATTCTACCACAAGCATGCATATATACAATGGATACTCGTTCTTTTGTTTTGATGCCAAAATGTTACTAAAAATACATTCAAAGCGATTATTTCTTGTAAAAAGATTCAATTCTATGGTCTTCTTTCTCTAATAATTATCTTAATGAAAATAACAATAATAGAAATTATAATTATCATAAAAATGTTTGATAAAAAAGTAGAACAGTTATTAGACATGTAGTAAATAAGGACGCTATGCTTTTGTCTAACGATACAGCATTTGATTGGGATGAACCTGATTGCGGATCATTACTGATTGACGCAGGTGTAGAAGTAGCAGCATCAGTAGTAGTGTTCGAGGTTGTTGAGGTGGCACCTGGAGTGGTACCTGACGAAGGAGCCGAATTGGTGCTTGTAGGAGGAGGAGGAGGAGGAGCAACGACCGAATTTGCATATAAACTAATACGATTACAAGTAGCCGCTGGCACTATATTATACTGAGCTTTTTGAAGAACAGGCACGACGCTCTCGGCTGCCAGAGCTGTCTTTTGATACAAATCATGTTCCAGAGAGATATGTCCGGTTGTACCAGTGTCAGTAGCTATCCATTGAGTAAAGTTGCCAGGAATCCAATTGACGTTAAAATTAGGATTGCTATTAGCCAGAAAGTCTGAAGCGTCACGGTCCCATAAAATTATTTTATAACCCAGTTGTCCAAGAATGTCGCGAACACGGTCGTCACAATCACCATATGGCGGTCGCACAGTGCGAGTCGTAACATTTATTGCTTGCTGGATTGCTAATTCAGTGTACTTTATTTCTGCAATGATCTGTTCGTTTGATAAACTTGTAAGAGCCGTATGTGACCATGTATGAACCGCAATGTCATGACCTAATTTCAATGGTATTATTAGCTACAAAGTAATATACGGGAATAACGGAATGATTCTGTTACACTGACCACTGTCATATATTTTCTTAAGAACTTCTGGGAATTGATATACGCGGGAGCCCACTACGAAGAACGTAGCCTAATGTGACACAAGGCTATTATTAGTACCATATGATGTAATAATAATAATAATAATAATACCAATTACTTACCTTTATCTTTTGAGAATCTAAGAAATCTACCAATCTCGATGTATAGGGCCTATCATGTGACAATAATATGAGTAACAACTCCAATTGTACAACAATGTTTAGCAATCATAAAATTACTTACGAAGGACCATCATCGAACGAAAGACCCCAATCTATATATGATAGAGACAATGAATAATATGTGTTAACAAAGCATCGTTGAACTAAGCGAATGTCACCTCACAATTAATGTTTAAAGTAATCCTTTACCTTTTTTGGTTGGACAATTGAGGATATCACTGGGGCGATTACAACCACAGGGAGATCGACAAAAGCTCGAAACTTGTGCACAAGTCGTAGTCTGATTAAGTTGAGGAGCTTTTGTTACTTTTGACATATCAACCAGGGAACTCCAAGCAGCAACTGCCGCTACAGGTTGATCGACCGCCGGCCATGTCCCTGGAAGCGCGGCGTTGGCAACATTAAATAGGATAAATAAAGACAAAGCAATAAAACTTTTTGCCATCGCTCAGATAATACGGTATCCGTGAACTGTTTGAGTTTCAGGATATGGAGTGGGGATAGGTCATGAGGGGGTTTAAATACACTATTTAGGTATCACCAGCTTCTGGAAATGATTATTATGCCTTTACTATTTTACGTATTATAATCACAAATTTAAATCCACTAAATTGACGCAATGAATAAAAATTAGTCGATTTATATGTGTATTGTAGGAAAAAGAATTTTCCATTAATATATTATTTATCTGTATGCATTTGGCGATCCGTCATACGTAGTTATCTGTGTGCGATCAAAAGGGCATTAAACTTTAATTAATTAGAAAGATTACATATTAATATCAATATATTAAACTCCTAATTCGCATTTGCCCATTTCGAAAGAACTTATCCTCTTCAAGGCAAACTTGCGGGGATTTAAATGATAAAAAGTATATGGGAAAAGGCTAGCGTCTACAAGGAAATATCATTTTCAAATGGAGGCAGTCTAATTAAAGCATTCTCATAGAGACTTTTGGCCATAAATGATGTTAATAGACACAAATAAATGCTTTCGCAAAATCTTTGATTAGATAATGGACATCGAATTCCCCCCTTCTCCATCCCGTGTCACGTTCAAAGTCACATTGTTTTGGATGGTCACGGAAATTTTCTATAAATATCGTGAAACAGGTATTTGTGCGCTGCCAAGATAAACACCTGACCTCAGCGCTCTAAATATACATCAATTTTTCGTCAATTTTTGTCATAAACCTTTCATTCGTCTGTAGAACAATCAAAATTTACACCAATTATCATAATGCCGGCGCACACGATGCTTCAAGGACAATTACTTTACTGCGGATATTTTATACTCCGGTTTAACGATATTAGTATGTATCGACATAAGCGGTAATAGGTAGAAAAAGAAAAGTAATTTACACGACACCAAGTTCAGTCAACAAGCAGAGATTTTATATATTAGACAACCCTTTGTTCACATGCCCGTTTCTAAATAGTAATTTCTTATTTCCTGGTTTGATGATGTTGACACAATTGTGTAATCATAAATTTGTTACTTCGCTCCATGTTTACTAAATTGAGACTAGTTTGTCTTCCCCACTCCTTCTCTATATAGTCTAAAATAGTCAACACACAATATAGCGCAACCTTGGCAGCGAATCTGTCATAAACAGAAAAATCTTCCTAGAAACGTAGGCCGATGCTCAGAATTAAACCAAGTGATCTTCTTGTCAACTGTTTTATATAATGACGTCTTGTCAGCATGGTGTGAATATTGTTCTTATGTAATTTAAGAACACCGTGAATTAAGTCACATAAAAAGGGTTTACAAGTAAAATTTCCACCTGAAGCTAATTATAGAAGTTTCGTAGTTAAACAATTAACATTTTTGTACAATGCTTATCTCGTGTAATAAAACAAAACTATCGATTAAAATAGTTCTCCAATTAAAGAAAGGTTCGTCAATCATATGCCAATACGACAAAGAATTATACTATATTTCATTATGGAGCTCTTTTTCTTTTTTGAATTGCATATGTTTATCAATTTACATATCGATGCGTTGCGTACAGCATAGTGATAGTACAGTACGTCCGCAAAACATTCAATTCGAGCATCAACTGTGCAAGAATGGACTCAGCACTGTTGCTATTTTAGACTTTATGCGAGGTAAGAATACATATTTGTAATAATTAGAAATTTACTTCAATCCGCCGTTGTCAGTATGTTGTAATGTTGCACAAGATTTATGTACAGACGATTATCTTCTAATGTTGGATTCTGTGAATAATGCAATAAAAATGATGTTTTTATTTTTACTCGTCTGCTAAAAATATAAAAAACGGATCGTCATTTTTGCTTTTGTGTTTGAGGCCCCTGATCAGAAGCATCTTGTTTCACAAAGATTCTTCATCGCTGATTTTTTCCATTCATCGTCTGTTAGTTTGTTTCACAGTAGGAAACTACGCCAACAAACATTTGTAACGGAGACTGTAAGATTCTCGTTGGCGGAGTGACATGGATTATAGCCTCAATTATAATTTTTTGTCCTCTGAACATGACGCATTGTGGCCTTGTAATAAGTAAAGTAGATAACGCCTGTATATGCTGTAAGTGTGTGAGAAGGAATTAGCCCCAAAACCCCAGCATTTCGAACATGCTCTTATAGTAATCTCAATATGAACGCAAATCGTTTAGGCTAGAGTTATTTTGTTTCGTTAATTTGTTCTAGATGTTTCTCACAGTCAAGCAAATGGTTTCATAAGCATTCTGTTCCAAGTCATAAGTGTCACTCGAGTCCTGTTATTGTGATGACGCTATAAGTATTAGTATGCAATGGTAAATTAAATTAAAATGGGTAATAAAATAATCTTACGCTTTCCGGGCATAATAACAACGCCTTATTATAAACTAGAATATGAGTTAACTTAATATTAAAGGTAAATGAAACGAGTAAAATGATGTCAATGGGCGTTATCCGTCTAATACTAAATATGGCAGTAAAACTGGTAAATCTGACTCCATCCTACATGCCCGAGTAACACAGATCGCATGCATGCAAATAACAGTTGCTAGCTATATTTGTGTACTGGCTTGCAATAGCGATAGTGGTTTAATATCTCTGTGATCCTAGAGTAATTAAGTCAGTCGGGAGTCCATGCTCGAATATTAATTGTTAAATCATAAAGGTTCTACTAACCAGAAGTCTAAAATATTTATACGGTAACAAAAAATACATGTAAATTCAAACATAAATTGATTATTGAATATTAGGGAGAGTGTTTTCGTTTTGTAGAATAATTTTTACTTACTATGGTTGCAGAATTTCTTATCCACAGAAAACATATTTAACGTTCTTCATGGTTTTTTGCAAGATATGAGACCAAATCCATGCATGTAAATAACAGTTGCTAGCTGTATTTGTGTACTAACACTAATTAAGCTCGCAAATAACGATAATGGTTAATATCTCTGTGATTTTTTTATTTACTAAAGTAATTAACGTCAGTCGGGAGTCCATGCTCGAATATTAATTGTTAAATCATAATCATAAAGGTTCTATATAAAACTGCTAACCAGAAGTTTAAAATATTTATACGGTAACAAAAATACACGTAAATTCAAACATAAATTGAATATTGAATATTAGGAGAGTGTTTTGTTTTGTAGAATAATTTTTACTTGTCATGATTACAGCAATTCCTTATCCACAGAAATCACATTTAACGTTCTTCATAGTTTTTGGCAAGATATGAGGCCAAAATTTTTTGCCATGAGATTCAATTAGTTTATGTCAGACTAGTATTAAAGAAGACTTATGACGCTACTTTTCAACGTTTCTTTACAGAAACTTGCATTTTTTTAAAAATGTCTCGATGAGATTTGCAGGACGTTGTGCTGATAACCACGTGACATTTACAATCAGAAAATATTGCAAACATCTCGTCGTGATGTCACCAACAAATTGCTAAATTTCTATTAGTATCCTGGCGATCTTGTCATGAGATTCTGCTAGATTGTTCAACTTCGTAAAATTTCCATGCATCCCCGAAATCTCGTGGGCACATCTTCACGATACACTAAAATTAGAATCCTCATGGTGATCTACGTTACGTGATACCTGTTAGATAGTGGTGATCTTATTCTGATGTCACAGAGAGATTTATAAAAACTACAGGTTTCTGTAAAGGTGTTTGTATAATGTATCACGTGATTTTTAGAACAGGTAAAAGCTGTATTCTCAGCAGCCCTGAATTCCCAAAATAGACATCCTTGTTATTGTATAATAACAAGTTCTTTATATCTGGATCTATTAATATTGCAGCATGTCTTATTATCATGTTAATTCTTAATCATGATTTTAAATTTAACAGTGCACATTCTCACAAAGTTGATAATATCTTAATGAAGTTGACTACAACCTGAACGGAAAACAAAATATCGAAAAAAGATTGTTATCTTAAGTGAGGTAATATGGATAGCTTAATGTTTACATATTAATATTAAACATTACCAAATTAAGTCATTATTGTAAATTGACACGTATCTACTATTCCATTAGGGGTGATCAATCAAGCTTTAAAGACGACATGTGAAGTCTTATAATGATGACAAAGATATTGACAAGATTGGGATATCGTCTATCTAACTTTGCCTTGTGTGTGCTGGTTACAGCATACAATGTCAGACTCCTGTAATCATACGCTGGGTTAACAATAGCAATTATTATTGAATCTTATAATTTATTCAATTGTACCAAGCGCCATTGTTTCCTGGTTAAACTCCACCTCTCTATCCCTTCCCTATCATGCATCAGATTCATCTCTTTTGACGACTTTAGAACTTGACTGATGCGCACAGCCAGTTCTCAATATGTATTTATTTACCTACTCTACATTTCCTCAATGCTCACACCGCATTCTCATCCTTCTTTATTCTACTCAATCGTATACCGATATTCGTTGAAATAACGCAGTATGACTGACGCACACTCTTACCCGTGTATAGATTCACCATCGAATGATACTTTATATCTACAAGGACCTCAATTTTGGCCAGGATCCACGCCCATTCATCCACCAACACCAAGTCCTGTAAAACGATTGATTAGATTTATTAACAGTTTCTCGTTGGTAAATCTATCTAAACGACGAGGGTCGGATTCCAGCATTACAAGTACCGACTCGTTGACGGATAATTTATATATTAATAATGAGTTTGATCGTAAAACAATAAATCGTAAGAAATGCGCAAGACGACCGCACTCGTCAAATCCACCATCTCTCAATCGAAAGATATTATACAAATCACGCCATCACAGTATCGCCTATTTCCCTCGTCATGGGGGACATTCGTGTTCGACTCCGGACAAGAAAATAGCCCGACCGATATCAAAAACCAAGTTCATCGTCAACATCCATTGGCTACCGCACTATCACATCGAACTATCTCTCCCGCGGACTATATCCCTTAGACAGTTTTATCGCACTGTAGAGAAGGCGTTATCCGTCAAGTTGCCATCCGGTTTGATTGTATTGTATCATACGGAAAAATTTACTAAACTGGATGAACTGAGGATGAAGTCAAGAAGAGATCGAGCGATCGTGGCATATTGCATGGAAGAAGGGAAAGTAGTTACGGTTGATGAAGATAGAGAATGGAGGTGTAGAATGGTTGAGTGGGATACGGCAACGGAAGTCACTTTGGTTTCTTTGAAAAAGTGTTAAATGCTGTCGAGAGTTTTGAAGGATTTAGGTGCGAAAATCTGTAAGTTGTTTAACCCTATAACTGGCCTAACGCCAGATTATATTATGGATACCTAAAGAACGGTATCAAAATAAACATAATGCTGTTTGCGCCATAAATTTAATTCTTATGATGATGGTCGAATGAATAAGATCAGTATGGTTCTACCAACATTGAGTAGATGATGGTTGAACATCTCCTTGCCCTTTTGTGTTGAATCGTTTCTTTTTTAAAAAAAGCATTCGAGGGCAATCGTTCTGATCTTCCGAAATCATCCGTGTTGGCTCAGCGAACTGAAATGGATTATGCTGCCAGTGAGATATTCATTGCGTATTTCATGGTTTGGGGACTGAAAGAAAAAGTGCTTTTGCAATTTGGCTGAGCGGTTCTCACTTTGTTTTGGCATGGTAAACCAATATGCAAAGTAATAATTTAGACCAAGGCAGCGACGGTTTACTAGCAAAATGTTCAAGTATCATGACTGTTGACTCACCAGTTTCGAACCGGGTGCAAAACGTGAGCTGAGTAAACCTTTCTTGACCTTGGGAAACCTTTTTAGTATGACTCTCTTGACCTTTTCAATCTTCACATTCGTTTCCCTTCATTCAAGTGCCCGTTCGTCTTTTTTTTGGGGGGAAGTAGATTGTCATGGCGTTTAATCTTTCCGATAAAAATGGCTTCACATCAAATATATTGATGGACGGCACAACTTCTGAACCGAGATGAGACAGTAAAACTTTATCTTGCCTTTTTTATGTCAAATTTCATAATATTAAACAGTCCATCAAAATCAATCTGTAGGCTATCTTTCGTATATTGTGAATATTTCTTTTATCGCGCGAAGAGGGTTAGATTTCAGAGAGTAGTACAGGCCACCATATATGTAAGGAATTCTGTCGTAAATTAGAGGGCGTAAACTCGTTCTTAGA
The DNA here is from genome assembly GCA_910592345.1 of Paraglomus brasilianum. Classification (NCBI taxonomy): domain Eukaryota; kingdom Fungi; phylum Glomeromycota; class Glomeromycetes; order Paraglomerales; family Paraglomeraceae; genus Paraglomus; species Paraglomus brasilianum. The sequence goes on from CAJVPI010000136.1 coordinate 37,230, forward strand.
GAATAAGCTCACGTGAATTAGTATCAATCTCAGCTCGAACTTTTCTTCGGGGATGGGATAATATTAATATTAATCCATTTGCCGACACCGAATAACCGCTATTTTTCTGAATAATAATAATATTAATTTAATCAAGACATTTTATTATGATAATTTACATTTCTGCAACTTCCTGTATCATCTGCCAACCATGCACTCAAAATGGCACTCTGGTGGTAACCTGTCCGCGAGCGTTCATAATAATTATTATGACTTCTTTGCGATATTGCAGAGTTTTTTAATGGTGCATGAGAAGAAAATGACGGCTTGGATTTCATTATCTTCAAATCTTCTCTAATCTCACTTTCCGTTAATTTTACCGGTCGCGCGCGTAATGAGAAATTATTAGTCAAGGAACTAGTCAAATGAGTCTATCGCACACAAGTAACAAACAGAAAATTCACCAAACAAGGATATCGAACGTTATTGCCTTCGTTTGCCCGTTTGGACTTAGAGATAGCCATGGCGATATGGAATTTATTGACGAGATCGACCTCGGGAAAACATTATTTCGATCGCGAGTCTCTACGGCTCTCTTCGAAAGCGTTCGTGGCAGTTTTTTCTTATGTACAGGCCTTATCCTCTGTGGATTTTCCTCTTCCATCACTCTTAAGAGTAAGTCTCTATCCTTATGGTCTATTCCTTGACATTCTTTCGAAAGAAAGCGCACAACAGTAAACAAAATAGATTTCAAAAGTTGTATGCGAAGCATCACAATACATTGATATTCAAAGACTTACCTTCTGCATATTCCTTATGTAATCTTATTATTTTTGCTTGTCTTTCTTCAATCATGCTCATTCGCAATGATCTCCGTGCGGCCTAATGATCCCGTATTGAGATTATATCTCGTGTTGGCAGTACTTCAATATTGTATCGATTGTTCATTGTCGACACTCTACCATGAATTCATCCAATACTTGCTTATGTTGCGCCTCGAAATTTGCCTGCGCTAACAAAGATCGTCGCTTCCGACGCTCCTCTGCGATTCTCAGACGCCTCCTACGAACCTCTTCTATCCGGTTGTATTCGTCTGCAAATCTAGCGTGTGTACCTGATTGAATTTCTTGCTGTTCCTTTTCTAACAAGGCCTCTTTTGCAGCATGAACCCTATAGAATGGGGTAAAAAAAAGGGGGTTGCAAAGAGTGTGGGGTGTTAAGTAAAAAAGGGTTTATCTTTAGCAAAGTTAAACACATATATAATAATTCCCTTACCGTTTTTTGATAATTGAGAACTGAGTTTCGATCACCATGAGACGTTGAAATATTGTTTTACGCTCACGTTTTAAAGAATGCGTTATATTGTCATCCTCCGAATTGCTTTCGTCGGAAAAATAATCTGTTGCAAAGTAATAAGGCGCAACGAAGAAAGAAAGCGATTGAGTTTCGCTGGCGTGCCTGAATGTAAGAATTTCCGGGGAATAACTATCAATACTATGCCAGTTTCCTCACTGAGAAAAATTCCGTATCATTTGATAGTCCCCTCCTGTACTTTGCGTATTGTCAATGAAGAGGTTATCCCACATTCATGAGAAAACAATTACGAGCTTACATACCGTTAGACTCTGAATCGGGGTTATGGCTGGATTCCGAACCTTCCCGTAACAACTCTTCGCTGTCATCATGACGTTGACCGTTTGTGACTGGGTGATCGTTCTCCGTGTCGTTGGTGGTTGCTTGGTTAGTGGTGACCTCTGATAATGATTCCTCAGAATTTCCCAGTGTGACAGTTAGAGACATACCCTTTACTAGAAGGCGAGGCTTGTGAGAAAGGATTAGATTAATACGTGTTGGTAATATACAAGGCAACCGAGGCTTAAAAAAGATAAAATTGGAACTGAAAATTATTCAGGACAGGTAATAAGATTTTCTGCACGTGACTAAAATATTAATACTTTTAGTATTAGGTTGCCGAAAGGTTTAACGTCTTCGATCTTATCACCATAACCAAGGACAAGGCAAAAAGGCGTGGGGAGAAGACACTCCATGAAAAATGACAATGACGATAATCACTTTCTGTTATAATCTTGTTTCGTAGAGGAGATACGTCAAAAGCTTTCTCGGAAGACGATCGATTGGCCTAACAAATTCGATTTTTTGGGGAATATATTTTATCTCTATGTTCTGCATAGGCTTTCTCTGAAACTACACATCTTCAAATAATCAAACCCAGTGACGTCCGAATTAAATACTAGCAATAAATAAGTAAAGTATGTCTGAAGAATGCAAATCTAAAGTAGCATACACATATATTAAAAGCTAGGAATAAGTATTATTGGTCATCTCCCTTTCGATACATAGATTCGCACAAAGTTCATACGATTTATTCGAACCTCTACAGCATTACTCACTAGATTGCTCAAAATGAGCAGAGCACAACGGTGCTATCTCTTAATAGCTGGTTCATAGTTGGAATTGCTAGTAAATAACAGTGCTTCTTTATCTAATATGGGAATACAATAGCTTATTTACATGCAAAGGACGATAAGCAAGCAGGGTCGTACTTGTACTGATTGGGAGCTTGAATGAAGACAATAAGCGAAATACCATATCCCTAATAATAACACCGCCTATAAGCTAGTAATAACGTAGCCAAGTAATAGTTATTATATTCATCCTCGTATAGAGACTGAATTGGTCAGAATATAATCCTAGTAATACCAAGTGTAAGACTTGAAAACTCGAACAGTGACCTCTTGGGCTTTGGAATTGCTAAACGCTGTTCTCGTCCATGAAGATATTTAAGTTAATACTAATTTTATGAAACACATACATATAAATCACTGAAGTAATTCTCATAATAAATAAAATTTGTATTAAATACATCTATCTCATCTTTGAGATGTATTCTAGAGAAGGACATGTATATTCAAAACGTTAACTTTCTAGTAATTATCGAATGCACTAATAATATGAGCCCATGCAACGTTTATCAACATATAGCATCCTGGTAATTGCTTACCTAATTGATACACTGCTCTAACTTTCGTTGGAAACTCTCAAAAGTTGCTTTGACTGAATCCCATTGCCTAATTGTTGTCATTCCTTTCATCTTGGTAACTTTAAAAGTGGAAGTGTTAGCTATATCCTGGTACTTCTCTAAAATGCCGTTACATCCATCAATTTCAGTCTGCCAAAACGTATCTAGCGGGGTTAACTCAACCAGTATCGTTTTCAAATCTTCAGCAATAGCAATCGCATGCATCTTTACTTCCTCAAGTCGTAATAGCTCCAACTCCTTTTCGGTTCCCTTGGCTCTGCCACCGTTGATTATCGTCTGTATAGTAGTTCCTATCATAGCGCCACCAGATCCAACGGCGAGCGCGCCAACGACAGCTAATGAGGCACCAGCAGTGAATGGGGTTGCAGCCAAGGCAATACCTGCTCCAATGCCGGTACCAACCGCAGCCCATTTGTTCTCTTTCTCTGTTTTGCGAAACTTCGAGGCGTCCTGCTCTAACATGTGACCCATCAGTCGCTGGTCGCCGCTAAGGTCAACATTGTAATCGCCCAGATTGCTAAGAATGTTTTGTAGATTGAATTGAAGTTGGCAGAAGGCTTTATTTTCTTTTTCAACCAATTTTTTATGCGCAGTTGCCAACTCAAGAAGAGATGTTATTGCATCCAAGAATTCTTCGCCTGAAACGGGTTCTTGCATCATGATTTCGATATATCTTATATATGTATGATGCAATATTTGTTAACTTCTCATTCATAGTTGTTAGAAAAGGTAATAGCATTAGCAATAAATAAGAAGATAATAATTACTCGTTGTTGGCTTTCATGTAAGTAGACATGATATTAACAGCATGGGTACAGTCTTCGACGAGTTCTATGAATGCCTTTTGTTGTTGAACGATGTCTTCAACCAACAATTTATATTCTAAGTTGTTTATTTCGTTGATAATTTTGGGATCCGACAAGTCATTATAGTGTTGTAAGATATCAGAAACCGTTTTTGTAAGGAGTGTAAACTCAACATTGGCTGGCTTGGGGAGTTCGGAGAGATTAACTACGAGCGTCTCGTTGGTTGCATGTTTGCTGTCCTGCTGTAAAAATAATGTAAGCATTACCTCTACAATTCGACATGGAAGAATAACCGTACGATCCACTTACCGTGACCATTTTCGTTATAAGTTGATGTCGAAAGTTTCAAGTTAAAGAAGATCAGACAACTCCGGTTTAAATGCGCGCAGACTTTGTCCAACATAATACATTTAGTCACATGATATGTGAATTAAAAAAGTAGAAAATTTCAATATTAAATATTAATATGAAGGCGCAGAAATTTTGTCCGATAAGAAAATAAGCATTTTCTAAGCTTTATTTGAAGACCGGAAGAAGGCTTGCTTCATTAATAGGAAAGCTACTACCATTCTTTCATTTAGTTTACATCGACGCCATAGTCATGGTGATAGAATTGGTTCCAACTCTCTTGATTTATGTCTCGCGCGATGGGATTGAGGCTAGCACTATTGGAGGAACACAGTTTAAGCTATTAATATTTGCGGCTCGGTCGCCCCGGACTAACAAAGACGAGGATCCGCATCACATCGTTGGCTACTACTGCGGTCCAGCCTCGCGACGCAAATACATTGTTTTTCAATAAACTCCTTTTCAATGTGCTTAAGATAATTATTCAGTCGAAGCATCATCTGCTTTCGAACAATCTTATTTCTGGAAAGGGAGTTTTCATCTGAAGCAAAAGATATTGATTGATCCTCCTGTATTAGTATGCCATGTCATTTCTTGACATTGACTACTGAGGACGGTTTTACCCGTGAAAACTGCCTGGTTCTTCAATAATCTTCTGACCCATATTACTATAATAAATTTTGGTACGGTTGAAAGTGACTGAGTTACACTCCTCTGACAATGGAGCTAATTGGTTATATTTTTCAATAAAAGTAATGCTACATTAAAAATTTTATTGTTATGAAGTTGTAGTTCTATCTAGTGGACTATATATAGATTGTACACATGAATTTATATACAGTCATCCCTCCATGAAAAAACCCTCCATAAAAGAACCACCTCTTCATGTAGAACATATTTTTTTATGGGACGGAAGTGATTATTAGTAAATTTCTCTTTATAAAAGAACAATCTATAAAGGAACAGGAACATAATTTTGTAGAACGCTTATAATTACATTTACCTCCGTATAAGAACACTGCATGTTGATTGGCTGACAAATTTTTAATTTCATTATTTGACCAATGAATTAGGTCACGTTCTACTCTGCTTTAGCAAACAGAAAGACTTCATAGTTAGTAGTTATTGTTACATGTAATTTCTCGCAGGCCTGGTCAATGTTAGAACGTCCAAGTATTTGATTGGTTTAATAAATATTATAAATGGTTTGCTATATAATCTTAAGTAAATTCTATAATAATAAGACACCTCTATGATAGAACAGAACATAATTTGGCTGTCCCGACTGTGTTCTTTTAAGGAGGGTCGACTGTATTTTGTATTCTTATTCTAATCGATTTCATCAAACTACAACATTTTTTTTAACTCCAATACCATTCGTTGTCAGGAAGTGTCTGTATGCAGATTTAAAAAAGCTGATATCAATAGTGCTTGATGAATCAGATAAGTGAGTTACATGATAAAATCTTCCTCCGCAGTCAAACAAATCCATTATATCGACATTAATTTTAGTCCAGTTTCACAAAGATTAAATTAGTAATAATAGCGTTTCGAAAAATCGGTGACAGCGCTGTGCTGCAAAAAAATCAGTGACAGTACAAAACGCTATAATAATAATTAGCATAATTAATTTTTTTCAAGTGAAAAAGCGTTACAGTTTTTCAGTGACGCTCGAAGATATATAAGTAGCTCATATTCCATCGCCAAATCTTCATGTTGTCCATGTTGTGAAAACATCGAAAGTTGAAATTGTTATAAATAAATAAAATATTACTGATCTTAAAGTAATATTCTCCCGAGATCCTTTATTATAAATATAAATTTTATTTCTATCGTCGAAATAATTGGACACTCCAGTAAACGGCTCACTTAAGCTGTAACGGAATAGTATTGATTTTTATCAAGCTAGTAAGCTGTCCGCTGATCAATTACGTGAATAACGGAACGAGAGTTTATAATTAATTATCGAGACGATTATTGTTTAATTAGTTAGTAGAGACAAGTGACAAAAACCGACTAGTCGACAAACAAATCAAAGATAGCCCTGTTTATTAATTATTCCCCTTTGATTCTTTAATAGAATAATTGTTGTTATTGCTCTATTAGTACCCTTATTTCACGAGTGTTTGAAACAAACTCGGATAAGGAGTGAGAAGCGCACATAATTAAAATAGGTCCCTTGAAGGCTTAATTCAGTCTTAATTGTAGTAAGGGTGATGGTACGAGCTAAGCCTGGTAACATCCCCCGGTCGGCGAACACACCCACGCGAAAGATAAATCGCTCTCCCAAACCCCCATTTAATTCCCGACCGTAACAATAAACACAGATTTTGACTTCTTCAAATACCATTATTCTTCTGATGGGCCCAAACAGTTTCTGTACTTTTAGTGTCTAATGTATGCGCGTATGGGTTTATTTCTTTTAGCAGCTGCTTGCATAATTCATGAGATCATGAAGACTTTCATTTGAAAGCGGGACTGTTGATTCAGTCACCTCATAGTTCTTATTGTCCGATTAAAAATAATAAAATTTGCCATAGTAATAGTCCTACTATGCTGTCTATATACATAAGTAGATGATCTTCATCAGACCATTTCTATAAAATACAAGCATATTCGAAGTTTAATTCCTGACATCATACGTCAAATATAACCATAGTCTTATGTAGCACAGTATAATCAACCGTTAATCAAATATCCGTCCCATCATAATTTCTCCAGTGTTCGCGTTTTCACCTATAACAAAAAATTCTCGCCTTCCACTAGTAAACGCAACACATTGCATTCTTGGTAAGCCCCGAATTCTAATGTGTTCCCACGTTCTTTTAGACGCCGAGAATATCTTCATGTATTCCCAAGGCTTTTCAACTTGACTTCTTTCCCAGTTATCAGTCGTTGATCCACCGAATATGACAATTTTGTTTCTGAAACAAACCATTGCAGCACCAACACGCCGACCAGGACTTTGTTTCCGCCCGGTGGTGGATATCCACTCGGACGGTAGTCTGAACGATGTTGATTGTTCAATATTCGGGGAAAGATACTTCCTCCATTGGTTATTTTGTGTATCATAGGCCCAAATGCCATCATCGTTGTGTATTTCGGATAAGCCTACATAAGTAATTTGCTGGCCGCCGTATATGTAAAGTGCATTTCTTACTAACACGGTAAGATGCAATGATCTTGCATATGGAATGTTGGGTACTGGATTATAAATAGTCCAACTTTTATTCGTAATGTCATAAATTGCATAATCTCGACAATCATATGGTCTGTCTAAATTAAAGTAGAGGGAAGAATTTAAGAAGACGAATATTTCGTTTGAATAAAATCAATAAAGTGGGTTATATATCTACTGATTTACCATTGGTAAAGCATTGGCCACCGTAAATCATAAAGCGATTACGATCGATGGCATTAAGCGTATGCATTGAGCGCGGACGAGGAAGTACATTGCTCTGCGATAATGTACGCAAATGCATATTATTCACACTCAATTCATACAGGGCATTAGTTGGTTGTCCGGTAACAAGATCAATGCCACCATGAATATATATCTGATTCGATATCGACGAAGTTGCTGGATACTTAACTGGCCGATACTGACCGAATACCTTCACAGGGATGCATAACCATTCGAGATTCTTTTCATTTGTACGTAGCTGCCAACACGTTGGACTGTTAAGTGAAAGAACGACTATGTAAAGTGTGGCATCAATCATTACAGCGTTTCGATAGTATAACCTAAGATCAGAAACCCCATTGTTAGGAATCTGGCAAGGAACATTATGCCATAGTGGTCTGAATAACCCATATTGATGGAAGTTGAAAAACCAATGAAGTGGCCTGCACGTAAGAGAACAGTCAACAAGATCTGGTAATTCCAAATAATCGAAAATACGTCCAATGATTTCAAAGGGAAGTGACGTGAGTGACATCCGGGTCGTTAAACGCATTTTATTCGAGCATTACAAACCGTTATCCGGCAATTGTTGATGATATTAATCCAGACCGTTGGAGTTGTCTATGACAGAGGCTTCGAAGGAGATCGGAGAGATTTTTATAGTTGGGAGAAGGTGATGCAATGTCGTTTGGGGGGACAAACTTATGTGACCACTGCTTCATAGTTCGTCAAGACAAATTTTTTCATGAGCAATTACCTTCCATGTTTGTCACCTAAATTGTTATAAAAGGAATTACGATGTTTACTGGACCCGGCGTGATCATTAAATGGATAACCTTGCCTTCCCTTTAAGCTTAACATAACCACAATACTTCCTTTCTGATTGTTAGTCTCTGTCTCAAAATGACGCGGCCACACCAGAGCCAATAAGATGTGTTCGCATTGACGTAATAAGACGTCAATAGATTGGGAGAGAAAACTCTTGTCTTGTTATTACGTAACCGACTATTTATAATGAACATGAAAAATAGAGCGATTGTTTTAAAAGACGCCAAGAAACATTTATCTAATCAAGGCTTTTTGTAAATATCTTACCTTGAATGGGTGCTCTTGATCGTTCAACAACGCATTATGTTGATCACTATGATGTCAAGGTAGTGTTCGACGCTGGGTTCGACGTCTTTGCAAAACATTTCAGACATGGGCTATGATGTAATTTACTCCGATTTAGTAAACAAACGTAACCTTGACTCGGTTCCGCGCGTAGGATGGGAGTGAAATAAGATAACCATTGATAGTTAGTCAGTGTCATATGCTTACGTGGCTTGTTTCATGTTTCACATCCATACTTGGTTAGATAATCGTCATGGGCAAGACGTTCATGCAAGTTCTGCCTTACACTAGATCCTTCCGGCATCTTTTTTTTTTTAAATCCGTTTCTCTTTGTTTGACTGCGAGCCAATGGATTAGTCAAGATCCAAAAATGGTCAAGTATTGTCCATTTATGAAAACGAGTGTGGGATAAAAAAAAAAGTAGTGCAATCCTTAATTTTGACTTGTTGCAAGCTTCCATGTTCATGGGGCATTGGTTGCTAAATAGCTATTTTGATTATTTTTTTTTATATGCCCCATCCCCAAAAGAGCGTTTTCGCTGTTTTACGGAAGTCATTAACAACACTTTGTATCCGTTCCGAATATGTTATTATGTGAATCAATGGACGGTATGATTTTCCCAGTCTCGAGAATTTACGCGACGTGCGTCAAACCTTCTCCCACACTTTTGCTAAGGATTCTCGGTGGGCCTATCGAGTATTTAGAACAACAGCTTATTGAAACGCAGGGACTATGATGACATATCTTCCGTGTTCTTCCATCTATGCTATATTGGGAGTAACATAACCAAATTTCTTAATTACCATCTCCGTATATCTTTTAAGGTGCTCTTGTCTAACCATTGTGTATTTGTGAATTAAACAATGACTCGGACGCTAACATCAATCACGTTACTATTCCGTATTTCAACAGTTCTTTACATCACGTCTACCCAATGCTGCACTTCATCCTTTATCACCGTTAACGTTGGATTAGTTTGTTCAAAAGGTTCAGTACCACTATAGATTCATCTCGATTTGGCAAGTATGCAAGAAGATGAATGCCCGGTTTGGTAAGCTTCGCAGATTACGATTAAAAAGAAACAGACATAATCGATAGAGAAAGTGTTAAGGATTGGGTGGGATCATAGTAACTTTCGTGGATGACTATTACCGATTGATGATTGTCATACTATATTGCTTTGTTTGATTATATTCTATTCAGGATCAGGGCCAACGGGGTTCAATAATACGGCGGAAGTCTATTATTGCTTAACATACTCATACAGGACACATAGTCTGGAGAATCTAATACAAGTTAAAAAAAAGATTCCGGAAGTCATCTTTTGAGGAAGCCGGAAAATCTGGGACAAGTGATAACTTGCATAGACTATGTCATTCGCTGGCTTACATTTGATGTCATGTCAATCTTTGCTAGGTATTAGGGAGTATGCACGGCGAAAATATTGGTCGGACGCTACTATAAAAGGTGAACTTGATAATCTGACCTCAAGAGTTATGTTTTTCAGTTATCACAGAGATTGTTGGGTCTTGGCTTTACCATTGTTTTACTGCTGTGATGTAGGAATGAATACTAGGACCCCTTTATATCATCAGCCATTTTCAATCTGAAAAACAAAATCACGGTCCTCGGGATTTAAGCCAACGCAGACAATAACGCATTATGCACCGATATAGTAAGAGATACATTTGGCATACAGTCAACCCTCTCTATAGTCACGCTGTCGGGAACAATGCAACTTTTGTTGAAAATGTGCTTCTAAAGAGGTTGTGACTATATAGAGGGTTTTTTCTATAAGTTCAATAGTAATTGGTTCTCAAACATGGCGTGCTTATAAAGAGGTTTTTATATGATGTGCTTATAGAGGGGGTGACTATAAAGAGGGTTGACTGTACTTGGGCATCCGAGCAGAGATAGTGCACACAAGCCTAGCCATTGGTTTAAATGTGCAATTCTGATTTGGGCAGCTATGATAACATACTTTCACCAATCTAATTTATGTTACAGGACTGCGCGGTATGATGGGATTTTCAGGCGTTTGTTAACATAATTGATATTGATTTTGCCGAATATACTTTTTCTCGATGTTTTCTTTAAGATGCATGATGTGACAGGAGCAGGGGAATTTGACTTTCCGATTGATGGTCATTGTATGGAATTGTTGCGTTGATCGTTTTGCAATGCTGCTACATACCTAAGAGCTTGAAAGTTTGAAATAAACAGTTATTCAGATATTCTCGTGAATGCACCCGAGAATTAAGACCTGAGACCTAAGACCTGAGACCTAAGACCTGAGACCTGAGCTGAGACCTGAGCCGAGACCCGAGACCCGAGGCCTTTGATCTTACTGTATATAGTAATAGAAATTTTAAGATTAGATAAAGTTGCCAAAAAAACTTGCACTATTTTATCATACTTGTCATAAATGTCAACTGCTTCAACTTTGTCGCTGTCACAAGAATGCAGAGTGCAATAAATGTAAACACACAGGGTCATTGTGTTGCACGCAATGATCATGTATGCATAAACCTTGCATACAACCATTCAACGTTATTGTGAATTCCTACGTAATTAATAGCGGTTTGCAGTGATTTTATTTGCTAGTAAAATATAGAATGTGTCAATACTTCCATATATCGATAGTTTTTTACGGGACGCATCTCAGAAGATATAGTATACCTTCAAGCTTCCTTCTCTAGATCAGCACCTATAGGTCGTGTGTTTTTGACTTGTAGTTCCCGAGCATAAAAAGTCGGTGTAGATCGAGTCAAGCATGCGTTTGTTCGGCAGGAGACATACTTGATCGTGAACAATTTGACTAATGAGTATATACCGACGACAGGTTCTTTACGACTGACAAACCGGATTTCCGCAATCTCTAATATCCCAAAAGCTAAAAGTTGAGCAGATCTATGTACTTTAATTGATGGCCATGCGCTTTCTGGGACTTGCAATAAGATAAGCGCTTTATAAATGACATGATGAAATCACTAAACGCATTTCGTATTGAATAGTCGTGATTGTAGATTGACATCTATTAATTAGCTATATCTTATATTCGTAATTCTCATTACGCCAACAACGGTTAATAAAATACCCGGCACGAAAATTTGGGTACAGAAAATGGGTTAAATTAGTGGAAGGAAATCATATTGTCGGCTTCAAAGCCTTGGTTAGCATAGAGACACGAAATCCGATGTCATACTCAATGACTACTACTCCTAGACATAGACAATTCGGCAACTGTCCGTTTAGAACTAACGGCTCAAAAACTTGCATTTTTTGATTATTCATAATTTAACAAAATTTTGTGGCAAACCCAAAAGATATTTTGATAGAAATGCAAGTTCTGATTTCATCTCACAGTATTACAATAACTTATGAAAGTATTGACTGGCCATGTGATATCAAACAAGTAACGTTCATACTCAATTGAAAGATCCAACCTAATTGATTTTAGTACCCTGGGTAACCCCTGTGGGACTGTATTAATCAGGGTACATCTGCCCGACCACAATTGCTGATTGAAAAAAAAGTGTGACACGACGCGAAATAACATTGACATATTAATATTGTAACTGACTTAACATATGTATGTATTGATTGTAATGATAAATTGCATAATTTAAATTATCATAACATTATGCTAAGCGTGTATCTATGTACAGTACTTTCAAATCAATACTAACAGAAAAATACAGAATAGGCTATAAATCAAAAGGCCAAAAATCAAAAGGCCAAAAATATTTAGTACCCGGGTATAAATCTAAATCTGCTTTCTGAAACTGGTGGAGGGTACATCTCATGGGAGTACATACAGTATGTTGGCGTTTTACGGTATTAATAAGACTCGATAACTCCTTTGCGCTATTTACAGAACTTGCCTAACTGTGAATTAGAATGCCATTAACTTTACGGTTACAATAAAGTTGGATGCATGTGCACCGATATTATTGGCGAATTACCGCATGGCTTTATTTATCGAAAAGCTACAGGATAATTTTAAAACTAACTACATTTATACATTTTTGTATTTTTTTTCCAACAACTTTCAAGCCCTGCTATACTTCTTGCAAGTGCTTTCATTGATTTTTAGGAAATAAAAAAAAGTTACATGGACAAAACCTAGACTTAGGATAGATGTGACAATATTTTGACTCAAAAAAACCGTAGTGCAATGAGGCGCAGCATTGTATCACACTGAGGCAGTTACTCTTTCCCTTAATTTCTTTGTATCTTTGACAAAAAAAGGCAGAATTTAATTAACCTAAAGCTAACTTACTTTTATATTTGCTTTATCCCTTAGTCTGTAGGCCAAATTTTGACAAATTTACCCCCTTAATTTTGTTATGCATTTTTAAGGACATTATTC